>BOPN01009853.1:10070-15070 GCA_017312705.2 Penaeus japonicus
CTGATCAGTAACTGGTCTTCATGAAACTGATTTCAATTTCAGTATCCGAAATTTTGTCTACGACTGCTCAAGGAAAAGTCTTTTGATACACACTATATGCAAGACCAATATTGGATAAAAATGACCGAGGCTGAATACATACACCACAGTGCTACTAAAGATCCAATTTTCTATTTCAGGAAACGTAAATCGATCCCTTTTGAGTCCGTAAATTCCCCGCTTTTCACAGCGATATTCAACATACGAGAAATGCAAATGGCGCCGATCGCTAAGTCAGCTGACGCATTGTCAACAAACGCAAGTGTCACGTTTAAGTATAAAAGAAATTATTTGCTCACTATTATATTATAAATGCCCAGTACATTGTATAATCAATGTTTTGATCTTATTGCAATGAAATATAATCAGAGAGTGTATTATGATGTAAATGTTAGCTATAGTTAACAGCCTTATGGATAAAACAATTTTGGAGTCAAAAATAGTCTTTAGATGTCGAAGAAAATATTATGACCTTTCGTAAACACCAGCCCTAGCTTTTATCGCTTATCTGTTAAGGCCTTTATCACATGACTATTCCGATTACATCCTATGTTTTATATATTCTATTATTCGTTGAGTTAATCAATTAACAAAGGCAAAAAGCAATTTTCTTATTTATGTATGTTACTCAGATATTAACATAATTGTGTGTTTATTACTCTCTCTCTCTCTCTCTCTCTCTCTCTCTCTCTCTTTCTCTCTCCTTTCACTCTCTCTCTCTCTCTCTCTCTTTCTCTCTCTCTCTCTCTCTCTCTCTCTCCTTCTCTCTCTCTCTCTCTCTCCATATATATATATATATATATATATATATATATATATATATGTATATATATATATATATATATATATATATATATATATATATGTATATATATGTATATATATATATATATATATATATATATATATATATATATTATCTGTCAATATATATATATATATATATGCAATTCATATATCCATCTTTTGATATATCAATCCCATTTATCTATTCATCTAAACAGTTTTTTTTATTAGATATTAAACCTCACTTTTGCTATAATCTCAATCAATTTAAACGCAATTTAATCATTCAGTCTTTACTGCTACAGGTTAATTATATAGTCTGCTATGATCAGGGTGTCTCACATGAACATGCAAGAAAGTTTGTATGTTCGTTTGTTTGTTTTTAAAGACTTGGATATGTATCTTGTTTGATATTATTCTCGTCGGTACAATACTTAAGAATTGGAGAGAAAAGTATAAAGGAAAAGATAATTACAAGGAAAGGAAGAAGAGAGATCGGGAAGAAAAGAGGAGGAGAAGGGATGGAAGTAAGGATGGTGAAAGAGAAGAGGGAGAGAGGGGGAAAAAGAAAGAGAAGACATAAAGAAGTTGAGAAGGGTAAAAAGCAGAGGAGAAGAAAGAGGGAATGGAAGTAGAGAGAGAGGAGGGGAAAGGGAGAATTAGGACAGAAAAAAGAAAAAGAAAAAGAGAGTGTGGTCGAGGAAGAAGAAGGAAAAGAAAATAAGGAAGAGAAAGAAAGGAAAAAAGAGAAGAAAAATAAAACGAAGAAAGAGAACACAGTGAAAAGCAGAAATGAATAGAAAAGAAAAGAAAGAAAACACAATATAATAGAAAAAGGAATACAAAAGAAGGGGAAGTTAGAGGAAATAGATAAGGCGGAGAAAAAATGAAGACAGACAAAGAAAGAAGAAATGTGTCAGAACAAATAGTAAGAAAGAGAATAAGAAAAGAAAACGAAACCTGAAAGAAACGAAAGGAAAAGAAAAATCTTGTTTGGCAACTTCTACGCTGTGTTATCGTTGATACAGTGCGTAAAAGAACGCAAAACGACCACAGCTGCCACTTTACCAGAGGAAGTTGCTGAATCGGTCCCTCTCCCCTTTAAGGAAAAAAAAAAAAAAAAAAAAGAGAAAAGAAAATATAGGGTTTACAGCCAAAACGAGAGCATTTCGAAACGTAACCTCGGTGTTTTGGGACGTACTTAATATCTTCATCTTCTTTGTTTTGATACATTTTTCTTTGATTGTGTCCCCTACGATGCTGGAGACGCAAAAAAAAGAGATATAGTAAGCGTGAACAGTCAGAGCTTGCTTGCGACCCGTGGCAATGGGTGGCAAAAACTGGCAAGTGGCAAGTGGCTCCCCCTTGCCCGGCGAGTCTGGGGTCAGGAGGTGGCTTGTCGTTCGCTGTCTGTCACTTTTTTTGCACCTGACAAGAAGCTGGGTAAGTGGTGCGCCAAGTCAAGAGGTCAGACAGAAGGCTTCAAGGTCCTGCTTAAAGACAGGGGGAAGGAGAGGGAGGGAGGGAGGGATGGAGAGTGGGGGGGAGAGTGGGGGGGAGAAGAGAGGAAGTGGGAGGGAGGAGGGGAGTATGTGGTTGATGAGAGCACATCGTCTGGAATATTAATTCGGCTATTGTCATCAATTTTGGGAAGCTGGGAGGCGGCGGCAGGCGAGGCCTTGCTGGTACTTACTCCTCGAGAGCGCTGCACGGTGTACTGATCGCAATAAAAGGTTTTTCCATTGGGTGTTGCGCGAGGCGGTCGGAGGTCCGTGCGTACGGCGATCGTAAGATCTGTCCTACCTCAAGACACGAAGTACCGTCGGGTAAGGGTTTCTGCTGTTGCGAAGATTATATCTACGAAAAAAAAGAAAAAAAATGTCTCTATCATCTTAGCAACGCAAATCCTATTCAGAGCCTTGTCGCTAAGCTCCTTCTCCCCAGCAAAGGCAAGTGACAGCGCCGGCTAAACAAACTGATACCAAAGAGACTAAGATTAATGAAAAATATCGTGCAGGAGGTGGCGGTAAATGGTCTCAGGGGTCAGCTGGCGGTGTTCAAGGTCCCGGATAATGGAAGGGTCGGTTCAGCTGGGGGCAAATGTCAAGAAAATATACCTTGCTGCTAATTAGGATGAGCTTGGGCCATGAGAGAGCCATGCCACGAAGGTTTTTTTAAGAGCGGAATTACACGGGGCCGCCTATGAATTCGGAACTTAGAGGGGGGGGGGGGGGGATCATGCAAATTGATGGCTCGCGGGATCTTAATACTAAACCGGTCCTGCATTAAGGCTGATTTGTGCTTGCAGCAGCAATTGGAATACAAAACACTGAATTAAAGTTGATTGGAAGGGTTGCACATGCTCGTTAAATCTCAGCCGATTGCAAATAGTAGGGAGGCTAAACCGAAGCAGCCAACGCATTGGAAGAATTAATACTGACTACGATAGCACACACACATACACACACACACACACAGCAGACAGAGCGACCCCCCACGCCTATACACACACACACACACACACATACACACACACACACGCACACATACACACACAATACCCCACCCCTTCCCTCCCAGACACAATCCAGAACATAAATACAAAGCACAATTCAGTCTGTTTTACCTCGAGTCCAGCACGCGGTCTAACAACCAAAAATCTCGCCAGCAGATAAGAGCAGAGGGTCTGAGCGAATCATCACGTCCTTTTGATCTCAATAGCCAGGGGGTTCGAGGAACAGATTCCCCCCTGAGCCCCTCTCTCTCTCTCTCTCTCTGTCGTTCTCTCTCTCTCTCTCTCTCTCTCTCTCTCTCTCTCTCTCTCTCTCTCTCTCTCTCTCTCTCTCTCTCTCTCTCTCTCTCTCTCTCTCTCTCTCTCTCTCTCTCGCTCCCTCTCTCTCTCTCTCTCTCTCTCTCTCTCTCTCTCTCTCTCTCTCTCTCTCTCTCTCTCTCTCTCTCTCTCTCTCTCTCTCTCTCTCTCTCTCTCTCTCTCTCTCTCTCTCTCTCTCTCTCTCTCTCTCTCTCTCTCTCTCTCTCTCTCTCTCTCTCTCTCTCTCTCTCTGTCGTTCTGTCTCTCTCTCTCTCTCTCTCTCTTTCTCTCTCTCTGTCGCTCTGTCTCTTTCTCTCTCTCTCTCTTTCTCTCCCTTCTTTTTTCATTTCTCTCTCTCTCTCTCTCTCTCTCTCTCTTCTCTCTCTGTGATGTGCCTGCTCTTGTGTGTATTATTGAGATGATTTATCATGAGAAAGGCTCTGGATTATTTTTAAGGCATGTAGGTGTATTGTGATACTATGGGGGGGGGGGGAGGGGAGAGGGGATGACGTGTTATGGCGTGTGTGAGGACGTTGCATGGTTACATTCCAATGGTCTCGGGAGTTGAATGCTTTTCCTTTGTCATTCCCTCAGTTTTTGTACATACATGTTTATATACATAATACATATCTGTGTGTATATATTTATATGTATATATATATATATATATATATATATATATATATATATATATATATATATATATATATATGCATATATATTTATATATATATATATATATATATATAAATATATATATATATATATATATATATATATATATATATATATATATATATATATGTATATATATATATATATATGTATATGCATATACGCATATATATATATATATATATATATATATATATATATACATATATATGTATTTATACATACACACACACACACACACACACACACACATATATATATATATATATATATATATATATATATATATATATATATATATATATATATATACATATACATATATATGTATATACATATACATATATAAAGGTATGTACACATCGTATGTATATATTTATATATATATATATATATATATATATATGATTGTAAAATCGCTCTAATTATCATTATATATCTCTCAATCTCCTTTTCTCCCTCTCATTCCGGAATCTTGAAAATCAGTACGATAGCAAAATCATTTTCAGAATCTTTATAATGGCCGACTGACAACATCCAGGTATTCAGATCTCCGTGTCTAAAGTAGCCCAAACGACTACCCCGAAATCAGCATATTTGATCTTTTTAACAGACTCCTCTACCTGTATGTGTGACTCAACAAGTGTCTATTCCCCCTTTAAATGCATATCATTCCCTGCCAAGGTTATAT
>BOPN01009854.1:10000-12500 GCA_017312705.2 Penaeus japonicus
ATAGATCCTGCAATAGATTTTCCAGCTGGAACGCAGCCGCCGTAAACAAACTCGCCATGCTATTTAGTGCAAGCAATCAAGATCTGTCTGCAAGCATTCCTTTCTGCCTTTTTAACGCGGATCATTCGAAAGAAACGATAGTGCATTTGGGGCCATCGCCCCCCCCCCCTCGAACGTAGCGAAGTGGCCTAAGAGTGAGAAAAGGGCGCCGGGTAGGATTCAGGGTAGATCTCCCGCGAGTTGGCTTAGGTAGATGCGCGCTTGGCAATTGCTGGTGGATGGGCTTCTCGGCCGCGGGCGCCCCCGTTCCAAGGCTTATGATTAACGCATCAACGTCGCCAGCGTGCTTCGATCTCCTCGCAGTCTTCCAAAGGGATTCTCCTTCGCTGCGGTTGCTCCAGTGAAGTAAAAATGCATCTCAAGACAAAAAAGAGAGAGATGAGTGAAGAAATGAACGTGTAATGGGGAGCCACTGCCATAGTTATCATAATGACGCAACAGCACCCTTGTTGCGCTGCCGATGAGTGGGGGTCGTTGTTCCTCCCGGGGGGACACAACGCAGGATGCTGAGCGACCCTTTAAAGGCAGGTCGAAGCCGCCAGGTGTGTCGAAGGCGTCCGTTTCCCTGCCTCATACCTCTGGCAGCCGAGCGACTGGAGCTATAAAGGGAGCTGAGGCGTCTCTTGCTCGTTTTGTGTCTCTGCAGTGAGTCGCAAGGTAAGCCAAGCGCCGCGTTCGCTTCTCAGCACAGGCGCTGCCGCACACTGCACACATTGCAGGTTCTCTTTCATACCGAATACTGTATAGGATTTAACAAGGCGTGCAATTACCTAGTTATTCTCGCGCCAGTGGTCTTGGCAGCACGACCTCTGAAGCAGTAATTAGCAACAAGAACAAGGTGTCGACTGTCAAATATTGAATGGCAGCAATAATATTGATTCTGCTGCAATGGGCGAGATCCAAGTTCTTCCCTGACTTAGGAGGCTGACAATGGTAGAAGTGATTCAGAAGAATGTGGCAAAAATGCAAACCTTGCAAGGGAGTGATAAAAGCCCTGTACTGTAAACGAAGATTTTTTGCTGACGACAATAAATAGCTGCTGCACGTATATAGACGAATCTTGCGGTACGGTACATCCTGTTTTCCATACTCTAGCGGCCATCAAAGGAAAGCCATGTCAGTTAATCTTATAATCGTAAAATTAACTTATTGCGGAAATTGAGTATGCTTTTTTGTGTGTTTATCAGTCTTTGGATACATATGCATGATTTTGTCGGTCATCTGGTGTACCTGTGTGTATACGCACATGTTAATGCAAAAATATAAAAAGCATGATGTATTGCGCGGGACGAGACGCTGAACCTGGACAGAGATCCCGTGGCAGGCGTGAGTGACGCCAGCACGGTTCATTGACCAGGGCCAGGTACTAACGGTGCCACACACGTAACATTGGCAGGCATTGATATTTGGAAAAGGATACTAAAGCATGAGGCCAAAATTTGTTAGAATGATGGTTGCGATTATTCTAAAAGTAATGTTATTGATGATGATGGCGATGATAGTGACTGACCGAGAAAATATGGTGACAAGGTTAATCCTAATGTTTTTATGCTTGCGAAAAGATTGCTTTAAAGCCAGGTTACAAAACACATTGGTATCAAAATACCAATGATAGCATAGACTTATCAGTAGATAAAGCAGACACAGAAACACACACACATAAACACACACGCACACACACACACAAGTACACCCTCATCACATATCCATAAGTAACCACCGTGTCCTCCCTTTCGCCTTCTTCCGGCCCTTCCTGTCTTTTTGTCACTTGCCACTCTCGGCGCCGCCGGAAACCGCGCGACGGAAAGGATCTGTTCCGCCTCAAGGGAACTGAACTCATAAAGGCTTCTCGCCCCGCCCGCCGCGGAGGCGAGAGGTCGCCGGGACGGGCTGTCCTGCCCTCCTCCTTTCATGCTTGGATCCTCCGAAAGGGGAAACAATGGAAGTCCTCGATCTGTTTCTTTTGTCCAAATTTCCATTATTTTGCCGTCGTTCCTCAGCTCGGCGGACTGAGTTCCCAAGAAGCATGGAAGTTTCATTAAGTTACAAGTTTATCTTGATAAAAACGGCTAACTGGTGATTGAAGGAGGGAAGGAGGGAAAGAGGGAAGGAGGAAAGAGAAGGTCGCGGAGAAGTGCGCGAGCAATGGTGATTGCAATAATTATAACGAGAGTAATAATGTAAATGCAGTATCAGTAATGATGATAGTGAAAAGAAGAGGAAGTAGAAGATAAAAGAAATACGAAGAGATAGAAAAATAATATTGATAATAAGAGAACGGAAAGGAGGAGAACAGGGAATAGAAAAAAATGAAGATGCATACCTTAGGAAAAGCGTGCCTGTTCCCGCTCACCTCCCGCGACCCCGCCGGCCCCGCCCCCTCCGACCTGTGTCCCTCATGACCCGCTCCCTCAGACACATCAGCCGGGAAAGGAAGGCA
>BOPN01009854.1:15000-17500 GCA_017312705.2 Penaeus japonicus
CAATAAAGAAGGTATAAACGCGCAGTCACCGTATAGCCCATAGCAGACGACCCGGCAGCAATAAAAAAAAACAAAAAAACACACACACACGCACAAGAAAATCAGAGCTCATATGAACACGCCCCTTTCAGGTTCCAGCTCAACTGCCATTATCCCGTTACAGTCTTTTATGCACTATTCTCTCCCTCCCACTGGACGGCTCTTTTCACTGATTACTTCTGTCTATAGTGTGACGAAATTGCTAGTTCGCCTCGTATCAAGTGCACGTTTCGCTTCACAACCGTCTTTTATGTGAGGGATAAACAGCTGTTCAGTAGCACCTTGTGCCATACGAAGTGTAATTATTCTAAGTGCATACGCGGATCTTATGACTTATTCAGGAAATAACGTTAGTTTGATGCCGAGTCCCCTTCACACAAACATTGCTTTGCAGTTTCATTTCAATTTCTATTATTAAGTGGTTGCATTATTTCTATTAGATTCATTATCCCCTATTGATGATAATGATTGTATGATGATAATGATGATTATGGTTATGAAATGATGATTAAGGTGATGAAATGATGATAATAATGCTAATGCTAATGCATATGATTATGATAATGATAATAATGATAATGAAATTATAATTTTGATGATATCAGTAGTAATGATAATCATCATTATTATCATTATCATTATTACTATTATCATAACTATTACCTTTATCATTATTACTATTATTATCATTATCATTATAAATAGTATCTTTGTAGTCGGGGTATCTCAGCTCTGCCAAAGAAATGGTTGGTTACCTGTCAGCGCACTCGCCGCATCACTATTATCATTATTATTATTGTCATTATCATGATCAACATCTTTATTATCATTTATCACTTCATTATCATTATCATTATCATTGTTATCATTATTATTATCATTGTTATCAGTATTATTACTATTATCATTATTGTTATTACTATTATCATTATTGTTATTATCATTATCATCATTATTATCATAGTTATTATTATTACTATAATTATTGTCATTATTAGTATTATTATTTTCATTAATAATATCATTATTATTATTGTCATTATTTATATTAGAAAATTACCACATTTTCTGTTAATGATAAAATGGGCTATTTTTGTCCTTTAACCAGCACCCTTTTCTTTGCACAGCAGAATGAATGAGCGCAGTGCAGCGTTGACCGTGGGCGTAGCCTTGGCGCTGGTGTGCGTGGCATGGGCGGCCATTCCTGGGCCCAACGGTGAGTGTCTCTTTCTGTAGGGTATAGAACACAAGAACCCCAGAATTCATAGAAATGAAATAAAACGAAAAGAGTCGTTCACACACACTCAAGCGGGAAGTTAGTGTCATGGCCCATGATAATCTGATGTACTAATGGTGGGAGATGGGTGGCTGCCGAGCCTCCTTGTGTGAATATGACCTGTCATTCTTTTCTTAACGCAAGGCAGAAGGTGTAATCAGATTTTAGATAAAAAGAGGAAGAAATACTTTTTAGATAAGTCTTGACTCTCACCCTGGACGCAAACTGGTGCCAGGGGAGGGAGAGGGAGGGACAGAGAGGGGTGGGAGGCGGGATGGAAGAGGGAGAAAAATTGCTCCAGAAGAGATAGACAAAGAGGGATCGGAATACTGCAATAATGAGTCGCCATCTTCGTTATCAGTTCTCACACGAAGAAGAAAAGAAAAGAAAATGCAGATACGTATTCATAATTTCAACAGTACGGTGATATAGCCTTGGTTTTGTTCATACTTTTCACACACTGGAAATATAATATCAAGAAATTGTAGAATAAAGACAGTGATGTGGCGAGTGCGCTGACAAGTAACCATTTCCTTGGCAGACCTGAGATACCCCGACTACATCGTGGATCCCCGCGTGACCTGCCCCAAAGAAGGCTCTTTCCCCCATCCCCGCAACTGCTCGTGGTATTACAGGTCAGTTTCCAGGACGGTTTCGGCCCGACGCGCCTTCACAGCTTTCGCCTGAGGCATGCGCCGGCTGCTCGCCTCTGGGGCTCTGTGCCAGGATTTCTTGCAGCCCTTCCTCTCTCTTTTCTCTCTCCTCTCTCTCTCTCTAGCTCGCTCTCCCCTCCTCTCCTCTCTCTCTCTCTCTCTCTCTCTCTCTCTCTCTCTCTCTCTCTCTCTCTCTCTCTCTCTCTCTCTCTCTCTCTCTCTCTCTCTCTCTAGCTCGCTCCCCCCCCCCCCCCTCTCTCTCTCTCTCTCTCTCTCTCTCTCTCTCTCTCTCTCTCTCTCTCTCTCTCTCTCTAGCTCTCTCCCCCCCTCCTCTCTCTCTCTCTCTCTCTAGCTCGCTCTCCCCCCCTCCTCTCTCTCTCTCTTTCTCTCTCTCTAGCTCTCCCCCCCCCCTCCTCTCTCTCTCTCGCTCTCTCTCTATCCATCTTTCTTTCTCTTTCTCTTATTCTGTCTCTTCCCCTTTCTCCCCCTCTCTTTCTCTCTTTTTCCTCCTCTGTTTCTCTCCCTCTCCCCC
>BOPN01009855.1:10000-12500 GCA_017312705.2 Penaeus japonicus
TTATTATTATCATTATCATCTCTATCATTATATCTATCATAATTATTATATTTTACCATCATCATCATCATCATCAATCATCGCTATTATTATTTTGTTTCATAATTATCATCATTAGCATGATGATTTTCATCCTCATCATCCTCATCATAATCCTCCTCTTCCTCCTCCTCTTCCGCCACCTCCTCCCTTTCTATTTTTTCTTCTTACTCATTTTCATTTTTTCTTCGCTAGAAAATAGACTAACAAATGAAATTGCAAATCTTTGTATTGAAACGCTAATCCACAATTCTCCCCGAAGCTTCTTTTTCAAACAGAAGATGAAAAACAAATAGAAAACGAAATAAACCTAAGAAATAAATGACAATTCAGGAAAAAGAAAAAGTGAATCGTGATGAGATACAGAAGGAACGAAATTTCCTTCGAGAGGAAAATGGGAATGAATATCCGTCTGTTAAGAACGCTTTCTTTCTTTCTTTCTCTTTCTCTCGTGCTCTGCGGACGCGGAAATAGGGAAAAATAGGATGGGTAGATAGATATATATGTATATATGTGTGTATACATATATATATATATATATATATATATATATATATATATATATATATATATATATATATATATATATATATATATATATATATATATATATATATACATATATACATATATATTTGTGTCTGTGTGCGTGTGCGTGTGTGTGTATGTGTGTGTGTGTGTGTGTGTGTGTGTGTGTGTGTCTGTGTGTGTGTGTGTGTGTGTGTGTGTGTGTGTGTGTGTGTGTGTGAGTGTGGGTATGTGCATATTTCTCCCCCAATCATTCCACCCGTCTCGCACCCTCATCCTTTCTATCTTTCACCCAAAATTGAAAATACTTTTGAGCCATCTGTGACACATATAGTTATCATGCCTATCTATATTCCATACCATTGACCATTAATTTCTATAGGAGTATTCTAGATGATTTGTAAATCTATTTATCTATTTTATTTATTTGTTGTCTGCACTGAAAGATGCATCAGCTGACACGCCTTGACTAGCGAGAGAAGGAATGTGATTGCACTGTCAAGCAATATCTTCTTTTTTTTCAATTGCCTTTTCGTTTTATGACTGTGTGTATTGGATAGCTGACCATTTGTTATCATTTTTGTCTAAATCTTCCTGTTCTGTTAGCTTTTGTTTGTTTGTTTGTCTGTTTGTTTAAGAGACAGAGTGTTGTATTTTGTATTTCAATTGTTGTATGTGATGTAAACTGAACCATAGGATGTTAATAGCGACAAATATGAATGCAAAATTAAATGCATTTAGCTAATAACTCTCATTTTAATGTTCTGTATCATTATGATAATAGAATTATAGCAAATGATGTATGGGTATCTAGAAGAAAATATATGTAGCGATAAAGATGAATAAATAAATAAAGTGAGCAGGTAAAGTGGTAGGGGAAAAATAAAGATAAGTGAAGAGACATATGAATAATAGGCTTATAATGTCTTAACGTCCAGAACATGAAACAGGTATAAAAAAAATAATGATAATAAAAAAATAAAAAAAATAAAAATAAAAAATAAAAAATAAACATATCTATTGCACAGTTACAATTAAGAAAAAAAGAAAAACACCATCTAAGTCTTCGGATCTGACAGGGAATAAAATGTATCAAAAAAGGGATACGAACGTATGTATGTATTCAATATCACCAGCCGACCAGAACCAATATCTATAAATGCCTTGGAATATCCGTCAGTGATCTGCGAGTCTTGTCTGTAGCCATGGCGATAAGACAACTCTCTCTTTTTTCTGTCTCTCTTTTTTATCTTTTGTGTCCGTTATCTTTCTTTAATCTTTCCCTGTCTCTCTTTGTATCTGATGGCTTGTTTATTTACATGGTATTTTCCTCATGCTTGGATAGATAGATGGCTGGTGGTTTTTGTTTGTATTTTATTGTGTGTGTGTGTGTGTGTTTTTCTCTCTTCCTGTTTCTGTCTTTCTCGATGTCTCTCTCTCTCTTTCTTTCTCTCTCTCTCTCTCTCTCTCTCTCTCTCTCTCTCTCTCTCTCTCTCTCTCTCTCTCTCTCTCACTCTCTCTCTTTCTCTCTCCCTTTCCTCATCTCTCCCATATCTACATCTATCCATCCATCTCTCTGCGTTTTCCCCCTTCTCTCCCTCCCTTCCTCCCTTCCTCCTAATATTCTCTCCCTCCGTTCGCTCTCATATCCTCACAAGCGTAGAGTATGAATATACAAACATACGCCTGTAAAGGAAGCAATATACACTCCTGCATAAACTCAAACAGCACCTAAAATAAGACAGTATCTTTGCAGTAACAATTACTGAAGTTGTTTGCATAAACATTACTAAACCGAAAACAGGGGCAAAGTAAAGCTGTTTGTTGTTGTTATCTTTATGACATTTTCAGTGTTATGTATTGTATTCATTTGTGACTCGTTTGGTCTATTTCACTTATAAGAAAATAGAATATAAGAACATAGGAATATGTA
>BOPN01009855.1:25000-28309 GCA_017312705.2 Penaeus japonicus
AAGCTGCTATTACTACTATTGTTGAAAATAAGATTAATCAAAAGAATGATGATAATAATGATAAGGGTGTTAACTATGATTACAATAATGACAATACTGATAACAACAAAGATAATGATAATAATAGAAATAGTAATAATTATAGTTAAAAATAAAATGACAATAACAGTAATAATGATTATGGTAGGGTAATAATGGTCATATTGGTATCAATAATTACAATGATAGTCACCATCATCATTATCATAATGATAATGATGATATAAATAATAAGGATTATATTAATAATGACCACGATGATGATAATGATAGTAATGATAATAACAGCAACGATAATGATAATAAGAACAATAATAATGATAATATAAATAATGAAAATACTGATCATAATGATAATGAACATAGGAAGAAGGAAAATAATAACAATGAAAATATCGATAATAGCAACAATAATGGAAGGATGATAATGATAATAATAATGATAACAATGATAATAGTGATGATATGATAGATAATGATAGATAATAATGATAATGATAACTATGATGTCAATAAGATCTGCAATGATAATAATGATAAAAATGATAATGATTTCAGAACATAAAGTGGAAATCTAGTTAGATTCTATGAATAAGTTATTCAATTTTTGTTTCTTCTTTCCTTATTCTTCTTTTGTTATATCTATCTATCTATCTAACTCATTTTCTTCCCATACTCCCCCCTCCCCCCCTCCCTCTCTCTCTTTTCCTTTTCCTCTTTCTTGCTCTCTCTCCTTTCCTGTTCAACTCTCTCTCTGTCTCTCTCTGTCTCTCTCTCTCTCTCTCTCTCTCTCTCTCTCTCTCTCTCTCTCTCTCTCTCTCTCTCTCTCTCTCTCTCTCTCTCTCTCTCTCTCTCTCTCTCTTTCTCTGTCTGTCTGTCTGTCTGTCTCTCTCTCTCTCTCTCTCTCTCTCTCTTTCTCTCTCTCTCTCTCTCTCTCTCTCTCTCTCTCTCTCTCTTTCTCTCTCTCTCTCTCTCTCTCTCTCTCTCTCTCTCTCTCTCTCTCTCTCTCTCTCTCTCTCATTCTCTCTCTCTCTCTCTCTCTCTCTCTCTCTCTCTCTCTCTCTTTCTCTCTCTCTCTCTCTCTCTCTCTCTCTCTCTCTCTCTCTCTCTCTCTCTCTCTCTCTCTCTCTCTCTTTCTCTCTCTCTCTCTCACTCTCTCCACCTCCCTTCCCTCCGTTCCCTCCCTCTACCGCTCGTGATCCGTAGTTTGCCAGGAGAATGTTGATGGCAGTGAAGGGGAATGACCCGAGAACTTAATTTACGAGATGTCCGAGGCGTTTCTGTGATGTATCAGGTGCGTGTGTGTGGGTACAGGAGGAGGGAAGAGGGAGGAGGAGGAGGAGGAGGGGAAGGAGGGAAGAGGAGAGAGGAGGGGAGAGGAGGAGAGGAAGGAGGGAGGAGGAGAGAGGAGGAGGAGAGAGGAGGAGGGGAAGGAGGGAGGAGGAGAGAGGAGGAGGGGAAGAAGGAGAAGGAGAAGGAGGAGGAAGAAGAGGAGGAGGGCATGGAGGAGAGAGGAGGAGGGAAGAAGGTGCTGGGAGAAAGGGGAAGGAAATAGGGTAGTAAGGATGAGGGGGTCAAGGAGGGAGGTAGGAGAGAAGGTATAGGGAGGAAGGGGAGGAAGTGTTGGGTGGAAGAAGAGAGGGAGAAGGGAGTGGAAGGGGGAGGGGGAGAGGAGGAGGCGTAGTGAAGAAGGGAAAGAGGGTATAGGAAGGGAGGGGGGGGGGGGGGGGGGGGGGGAGGGGGGTGGGGAGTGTCGATGAAGTGTAAGATGAATGGGGTCAGCAAGTGAGGGGGGGTGAAGGGTTAATGGTGGTTAGGATGTTAGGATATATAGGAGAAATACTAGACAGAAGATGAGAGGATGTAGTAAGCGAGTAAAACAGGAAGATAGACGCAGTGTAACGGGGGGGGGGGGGGGGAGAAGGAAATGGAGTGTATGGGGGAAGTGATAAGGGGGAGGGGGGTGTAGGAGGAGGGAAGATAAGGGTAAGTGAGTGTATCTATTGTGTGCTATGGCGGAGTTTAGGTCCTTAGAGGTAGGGGGTTTCACTCAGGAGTAAAGGAGAGTGTGTATGTACAGAGAATATATGAGAGGGATGATCCATATGTAAATCACTATTGTTTCATCATGATTATTAAAATAAATAATTCTCTTTACTGTCTCATTTTACATCAGATGATGAGGATGAATATGTGTGCGTATTTGAAGTAAGAGTGAGAGAGGGTATGGTAAGTGCTCTGGGGAAATTGAGTGTGTTTGCGTGCATATTCTTGAGGTGGAAATGTATCAGGGAGGAGAGGAGGGGAGGAGGTGTGTGTGTGTGTGTGTGTGTGTGTGTGTTTGTATGAAAATGAGAGTTTGAGTGCAAGGCTTGGGAAACGAGGAGATAGAGTGGGTGTTGGATGGAAGAGGAGGGAGGGAATGATAAGTGAGAAAAAAAATATTATTCAGGTGTTAGGGCGAAAAGGAATCGGTTTTGGGATTACTGTTTCTCTCTCTCCATCTACTTCTCTCCCTATTTCCCTCCTCATCTCCCTTTCCCTCCTCTTCTCTCCATCTCCCTTAACCCAAACCCTCTCCCTCCCCTTCTCCTTCTCTTTCTCCTTCTCCCTCAACCCAAACCCTCTCTCTCTCCTTCTCCCTCAACCTCCACCCCCCCACTCTCTCTCCCCTTCCCCCCTCCCCACTCTCTCTCTCTCTCTCTCTCTCTCTCTCTCTCTCTCTCTCTCTCTCTCTCTCTCTCTCTCTCTCTCTCTCTCTCTCTCTCTCCCCCATTCACAGTTTCTTCATTATTTATGTGTTCGGTATTCTGTATAGTTCACCCGGCCTTCGGTGTCTCTCATTCATATTCAACTACGATTAGTCTGTGATATCTAAGCCGGAGTTACGATGGTAATTTCGCTTTATCAATTCTCTCTGTGATTCGGAGTTAATTTGTTACTGGATCCTGATAGGCACTGGGCTTTACGCGTGTATCTTGTGTGCGGCAGTTTCCCCTCTCATGGATGTGTGTATGTCCATAGGTCTGTTGATCTTCATTGTGTTTGGTTATATGACTATATGATCATTGATATAACTGTTGTCGTTATTGTTATTGTCGTTCTGATGAAAAGGATGATTATCATTATCGTTATTATTTCTGTTAATATTATGCTTTGTGATGATTATTGATATGATTATTGTTGTTTTTGTAGGTATTACTATATTAGTATTATACATATGTGTATATGTGTGTGTGTATATATATATATACATATATATGTATATAT
>BOPN01009856.1:12500-15000 GCA_017312705.2 Penaeus japonicus
CATTTACAACTATCATGACACTACAGCCACAACCATCGTGTAAACATAGCCAGTCACCATAGCATCATAACACCATATATTCACCATAAAGCACCCAGTCAGTCAGCATAACAGTTTAAGCCGCGGTCACCATAAATCCACAGCCACAGGCATCATGACAGCACATCCACACACGATTCCTACAACTACAGTGACGATCACCATATCATAAACACTATTATCATACCACAAACTCCCTCACACCATAACACCACAGCCACAATACCACCAACCCCCTCGCACCATAGCACCACAGCCACAATACCACCAACTCCCCTCACACCACAACACCACAGCCACAATGCCATACCACAACCCCCTGAAACCACAACACCACAGCCACAATACCACCAACCCCCTCACACCATAACACCACCACAGCCACAATACCACCAACCCCCCTCACACCATAACACCACAGCCACAATACCATACCATAAACCTCCTCAAACCACAGCAACACCATAGCCACAATACCATCAACCCCCTCAAACCACAGCAACACCATAGCCACAATACCATCAACCCCCTCAAACCACAGCAACACCATAGCCACAATACCACCAACCCCTCACACCACAACACCACAGCCACAATCCCATCAACCCCCTCAAACCATAACACCATAACACCACAGCCACAATACCACCAACCCCTCACACCATAACACCACAGCCACAATACCACAACCCCCTCGCACCACAACACCACAACCACAATACCATCAACCCCTCACACCATAACACCATAGCCACAATACCACCAACCCCCCTCGCACCACAACACCACAGCCACAATACCACCAACCCCTCACACCATAACACCACAGCCACAATACCACCAACCCCTCACACCACAACACCACAGCCACAATACCACCAACCCCTCACACCATAACACCACAGCCACAATACCACCAACCCCCTCACACCATAACACCATAGCCACAATACCACCAACACCCCTCACACCACAACACCACAGCCACAATACCACCAACCCCCCTCGCACCATAACACCACAGCCACAATACCACCAACCCCCCTCACACCATAACACCATAGCCACAATACCACCAACACCCCTCACACCACAACACCACAGCCACAATACCACCAACCCCTCACACCATAACACCACAGCCACAATACCACCAACCCCCTCACACCATAACACCATAGCCACAATACCACCAACCCCTCACACCATAACACCATAGCCACAATACCACCAACACCCCTCACACCACAACACCACAGCCACAATACCACCAACCCCCCTCGCACCATAACACCACAGCCACAATACCACCAACCCCCTCACACCACAGCAACACCACAGCCACACACACCAACCCCCTCACACCACAACACCACAGCCACAATACCACCAACCCCTCACACCATAACACCATAACACCATAGCCACAATACCACCAACCCCCTTAAACCATAACACCACAGCCACAATACCAACCCCCCTCACACCATAACACCACAGCCACACACACTAACCCCCCGCACCACAACACCACAGCCACAATACCACCAACTCCTCGCAATTACAACACCACAGCCACAATCACCATCAAGCGAAAGGACGGTCTTTCCCCCGAAATTGATGATGTTGTTAACCGCCTTAGGAGACAAAAGGACGTTCGCACACAAAGCGGGGAAGGGACACGGGCTGTGGCGGTGGGCGTGGAGAGAGAGAGAGGGAGGGAGGGAGAGAGAGGGAGAGAAAGGAGTGGAGGGGAGAGAGGGAGAGAAAATGGGGGTGGAGGGGAGAAGGGGTGATGGGAGTGGGAGAGAGAGAGAGAGAGAAGGGAGGGGGGGGGGGAGAGAGGGAGAGAAAAGGGGGTGGTGAGGGAGAGGGAGAGAAAAGGGGGATGAGGGGAGAGAGAGAGAGGGAGAGAGAGAGAGAGAGAAAGGAGGAGGGAGAGAGAGAGAGAGGGAGAGAGAGGGGGAGTGAGGAGAGGGGAGGGAGGGAGAAAGGTATGGAGGGGAGGGGGAGGGAGGGAGGGAGAGAGGGAGGGAGGGAGAGAGAAGGGGGGAGAGAGAGGGAGAGAGAAGGAAAGGGGAGAGAGAGGGTGAGAAAGGAGTTTTGGGGAGAGAGAGAGGGAGAGAAAGGAGGGAGGAGAGGGAGGGGGAGAGAGGGGTGAGGGAGAGCGGGAGAGAAAAGAGTGGAGGAGAGGGAGGGAGGGGGAAAGGGGGTAGGGATGAGGGAGGGGGAAAGGGGTAGGGAGGGAGGAGGGAGGGGGTAGGGAGTGGGAGGTAGAGAGGGAGGATGGAGAGAGAGACAGAGAGACATAGAGACAGAAACAAAACACAAACAAAAACACAAAAACAAATACCCCCAACCCCCAAAAGACAAAAACAAAAAACAAAAACAAAAAAGACCCCCCCCCCAAGAACCCCAACACGAAGACCCACCCAAGAGCCAAACTGCACCAACCAAGGAA
>BOPN01009856.1:20000-22500 GCA_017312705.2 Penaeus japonicus
AAATTAATCTAATTGTTATTGTTAGCATTATCTATATTATTTTCTTCCCGACATGATCATTATAATTATCATCATCATCATTAGTACAGTAATGTTGCAATGGCCATTATTGAAAGATAAAGCATTCAACATTCAACTTTACAACACCCCTTATTATTTATTTCTTGCAACATGAATACCCTCTCCTCCCCCTCCCCCTACCCCCGCCCCTCTCCTCCTTGTCCTATTTCCTCAATCTTCAATCCTTTATCTCATTCCCTCATTTATCATCCGTCGCCTTGTCGCCCCTCTTCCTCTCTCTCTTTAGTTTGTCGTTCTCTTCCTCTTCTCCCCCGCCCTCTCCCTTCACCCTCCATCACCCTCTATCTACCCTTCTATAAATCTCTTTTCTCTTCTCTCCTTTCGGCTCTGTATCTTCTTCCCATCTTTATTGGTGGTGATCTGTTATCGTCTTATTTGCTTTTTTCTTTTTTTTTCTTTTCTTCTCTTTTTTTTCTTTTCTTTCTTTTCCTTCTCTCTCTATCTGTCCGTCTGTGTGTCTCTCTCTTTCTTTCTCTCTCTGTCTCTATCCTTCTCTCTCTCTACCTCATTCTCTCTCTACCTCATTCTCTCTCTCTTTTTTTTTTTTTTTTTCTCTCTCTCTCTCTCTCTCTTCTCTTTCTCTCTCTCTCTCCCCCCCCCCCCCCCCCCCCCCCCCCCCCCCCCTCTCTCTCTCTCTCTCTCTCTCTCTCTCTCTCTCTCTCTCTCTCTCTCTCTCTCTCTCTCTCTCTCTCTCTCTCTCTCTCTCTCTCTCTCTCTCTCTCTCTCTCTCTCTCTCTCTCTCTTTCTCCTTTTTTTCTTTTTCTCTACTATATCTTCCTCTTTCTACCAATTCCTTCTTCTTTTTTTCTTTAATATTTCTTTCCCTTTCTTCTAATTTTTTCCCTCGTTTTCCTTCCTCTTCTAATCTTTCGTTCTGTCTCCTTTCCAATCCTTCAGTTTTATTTCTCCCTCTATTTCTCCTTTTATTTCTTCCTTTCTTCTCTCCCTTCGCCCTCCACCCCGTCCCTTCGTCCTTCCCTCCCTCTCTACATCTTCCTTCCACTTTCTCCCTCCTCTTCCACATCCTCCTCCACCTCCTTTTTCTCCTCTTTTTATCTCTCCACATCCTCTTACTCATTTCTTCCTCCTTCTCCTTCTTAGCCTCCTCCCTTTCCTCCCTCCTCCTCCTCCTCCCTCCCTCTCCCACTTTTCACCTCCTCCTCCTCCATCCCCGCTTTCACTCCTACATCCTCCTTTCTTCTCTCCCTTCTTCCTTCCTTCCTTCCTCCTCCTCTTCCCGTTGCCCTCTCGCCACAGTCCTCCCCCCCCCCTTTTTCTTCTCCCCTCCTTCCCTTCTATACATCCGTCTTACCTCTCCTCCTCCTCCCTCCCCCTCCTCCCTCCCACTATCCACCCCCTCCCTCCTCTCCCCCTCCCCCCTTCTCCCACTTAACTTCTCATCACCTCCTCTTTCCCCTCCCCTCCTCCCTCCTCCTCCTCCTCCCCACCCCACTTCCCACCACTTCCTCCTCTTCTTCCTCCCCCTCCCCCCTTCCTACCCCTGCCACCATCACCCTCCTACTCCTCCTACCCTCCCCATCCCCTTTCAAAACCACCTCCTCCTCCCTTACATCCTCCTCCCCTCCTCCTCCTCTTCCTCCTCTTCCCCCTCTCCTCTCTTCACTCCCTCTCCTCACCCACCTCACGCACCCCCCTCCTAATTGGAACAATCTCCTCATCCTATCCCCCCCCCCCCTCTCCTTTCTCTCCTCCCTCCCTCCCTCCCTCCTTCCCTCCCTCCGCCCCCCTCCCCGCTCGCGAGGACCTTGCAAGCGGCCTTGAGGTAGAATTGTCATATCATTGACAGCCTCCGGACGGTCCGTCACGGTACACGCGTCTGTGAGTGGGTGCGGATATGGTAGACGATGATTTTATTCCCGAGGTTGATGGTACATCTGGTTCTATTTTGAATCGAGATTGAGAGAGAGTGGAGAGAAACGGGGGATAGAGAGAGAGAGAGAGAGAGAGAGAGAGAGAGAGAGAGAGAGGGGGGGGGGAGAGAGAGAGAGAGAGAGAGAGAGGGAGAGAGAGAGAGAGAGAGAGAGAGAGAGAGAGAGAGGGAGAAAGAAAGAGAGGAGGAGAGAGGGGGAGGGCGGGGGGAGGGGGAGGGGGGGAGGAGAAGGTCATTCTTAAGGCCTTATTGGGAGAGAGTAAAAAAGGGGAAAAAAGGAAAAGAAAGAAAAAAATTCAAGCACCCCCGCCACTCGTAAATAAAAGAGTAAAAGAGAAAAAGAAGTGAAAGAAGTAAGTAAAGAAAAAAAAAATAATAATAATAGTCCTCTCCATTTCTAATTTCCGTCCGTTGACAATAAGCCGAGGAAAACAAAGAGCTTTTAAACATATCATATTTTACGAGAGAAATAATTGCTACCTTGAACAATGTCCTTACGCTTTTTCTCAGGATCTACTGGTGCGTGAA
>BOPN01009857.1:0-2500 GCA_017312705.2 Penaeus japonicus
ATCTCTCTATCTCTCTCTCTCTCTCTCTCTCTCTCTCTCTCTCTCTCTCTCTCTCTCTCTCTCTCTCTCTCTTTCTCTCTCTCTCTCTCTCTCTCTCTTTCTCTCTCACTCTGTACGGAAATGTCCGCGGCTGTACACACTGGAGGGGAATGACCCAGTGACCCGTTCGCGAGAGCCCGAGTTTCTCTTATCGTCGAGTCCAGGTGACAAGGCGCGAGGTGAGGAACCCTGGCATGGAAAGTGTTCCAGACAATACATAAAAGAATTTTGACTTTTAAATTGAACTTGCTTCTGTGACTCTATTTTAAGTTATGGTTTATCAATAAATGTTCTGCTACCGAGTCATATTTAGTTGATGTATAGCTGATCTGTGCATCCTGCATCAGTGATTGAGTACAGTTATGTGAGAACTGCAGCGGAAAGGACGTGACTGGCGACAGAGCAGTCAGCGGTCGAGCTCTATTGTGAGTCAATATGTGAGTGAGCTGGCGGCTGGTCGTTACTCACTAGGGGTCGTGTCCGGTTAGCATGGCGGGCTGTGACCCTTTTTTGGTTATGTTTTGAAATGGGAAAGTTGGCCTGCCTCCGAAATAGTTTCAATGCGTTCATCAGACGCGAAGTTTTGCCGCGGAAGAATCCGTTTATTTTGGTTTTTAAACATTGACGAAGAACTGCGTCCATTCATGCGTCGTGTCCTGGCGGCGCGGTGATATAAAAGGATGTGGAGGATCGCGCGTGGGAAGCGGTGAGGGGCGCCGACCTCATCCTGGGTGGGAGGGAAGGACCTCACTGATATTTCGGCCCAAGTTTTGCTTCTCGTGAATGTGGAGACTAAAGCAGACAGCGAGTTGACTGCCGCATTATCTACGAAGTCAAGTTCTTTTTTATATATATAATCAAGAGCAAAAAAAAGAAAATTATTTTAAGTGACGATGAACTTGCTCAGTAACCAAGTCAAAGACTAAATTGGCGCAATGAGTGTTTGCACGATCGTCCTCGGCGGAGGGACGAGTGGCGACACTGAGTCACTTCCGTGCGACGCCAGCATTCCGTTTCCTCTGTTGAATCAACACACTTGCGATGTTGTCAACACGCTTCATAAACATTCTGATATTCTTTGTGATGTGCACAGTGCTGATAAGTACAGTCAGTATTTCAGTATTCGAGAAAAGCGATGCATTTTAAAGCTTTATCAAAAGGTTAGCATTGTCTGTCTTTCGGAAACGATGGTTAAGCCATGTTAGTCTTCGTTTGGAGGAATAATAGTTTATGTACACACACATGAACATACATATGCATACATGCGCAGAAGTATACATACATACATACACACAAACACAAGTACAAACATACACGTACGCACACACACTTACATACACATACATATACCCACGCATACACACACAAACACACACACACACACACACACACACACACACACACACACACACACACACACACACAAGACAGCAAGTCTTGTATAGTAACAAGACAAGCGTTAAGTGCCTGTCACCCGCACGTGCATTTGCACTTCACTCTGACGAGGACAAGTGAAACATTAGCACGTGTTTTCCGCTTAGTTATGCGGGAAAGAGTCGTACATGAACGGACATTCTGAGAAAGGAGGAAGGAAGCCCCACGAATTATCCCATTCACCGCGGACTGGGTCGCCGTACTAGGCATTTTTGAGAGAATATAAGAAAGGAAAGAAAAAAACGATAGAAAAGTCAGAAGAAAAATCAAATAACGATGGAGAATGGGAAGGAGAAGGACAAGAATGAGAAAGAGGTACAAGAGATGATAGAGAAGAAGTAGATGGAGCAAGAAGAAAAGGATAAAGCTTCACGACATGGTGTGTTTAGATCATTACTTTTGTCACTAAATTCTCGCTGTCGGCGAGTCACGGCAAAGCAACAGGAGCCTTTCGATATCGACGGAGCCGACGTTGCGTTCTCAGAATAGCGTTTCGCAAAGCACTTGCTCGACCTTAGTTCCGGTTTGGATTGTGGTTATATGGTGACGATGCGCTATTATGCAAACTGTTGGATTTTCCGTAAAATGGTTGAGTCAGCACTGTCCCCATTTTTATACTGATATACTGCAGCGAGTTAGCTTTTCCGTTGTCAATTGTTGCTATATATCCTGTAGGGACTTGGGGCTTTCACGCCAGAGGGGCAGTGGGTGCGGCTCTGAGAGTTTAAAGTAGAACAAAAAATGAAATGAAGCAGTTAATAGATGACGAAGAAATCCCACCATTACCTGGAAAAGGTACATGGACTAAGATTTCATTTTATCAATTTACCGGCTATTCACCTCCCAATTAGTACGTGCTTTCGGCAAGTTTTCATAGTGACTAAGCAAGCTACACGTTTTTCAATACAAAATATCAGATCTATGGACATTAACCTGAAACGGGTTAAACGGATACAGCAAATTAGACACGCGCTGGGAAGGACAATCATGTCGACGCACCTTCGCACACTGCGGCAACTGGCAACCC
>BOPN01009857.1:25906-28293 GCA_017312705.2 Penaeus japonicus
TAGATATAGATAGATAGATAGATAAATATAGATAGCTAGACAGGTATAGATAGATAGATAGATGGATAGATATAGATAGATAGATGGATAGATATAGATAGATAGATGGATAGATATAGATAGATAGATGGATAGATATAGATAGATAGACAGGTATAGATAGATAGATAGATAGATATTCGCAAGTCTTTACAAAGGTAGTAGCGCCCGCGCTTTGGTTTAGCGGGGATTAAGAAAGAAAATCATTCTATAAAGTATATTTCCTGCGAGTATACAGTATTGCCAATTGATGTTATGTAGCAAAGCGAATGCTTGATACTGATTTCGATCTACAAAGTAAAGTTATAAGTAGAGTTATACCAAATTGATATATTAAAAATTGAGGCAAAAACAGCAACGGAAAAAAACAAATGATTACAAAATTGCTTTAGATTTACATTGTGTATCAAAAGCCAATAATCAAAAAGTGCCATCATATGGCTATGTTTTGTATTGCACGACGGTTTCACGTTAGCAAGGTCTCCTGGTTTATTGCTCGTTCATACTATCACAGTGTAGGGAGCTTGTCTATTCATTTCGCGAAGGCTTTCACATAATTTCCTTTGGAGATTCTTAATTTCACAAATATCCCTCAGTGACAAGCCATGAATGTGTTTTTTCTATTGGTAATGGTTGCACAGGGATTAGGGTGTAGCATTATACAACCGACCACATTCCGTAGCTGAGACAATCATTTTGCAAAATGCGAAAGGCACTAAGTTCCATCTTGTTCCATGTTTTCCCAGGAACAATTCCTTCATCTACTTTCACTTTCATGATTGAGCCCTCAATCATAATACAAATCTAGGTATCTAACAACAGGTTCCGGTAGGTTTAACATTCTCGTGCCCTGCGGGAGGGACCAGTTCCTGAGCAAGCAATTGCGAATGCTGAACCTAGCCCAGTGGCGAAGGGACGGCGGCCCGCCAAGCAACCCGTCTGTTATCACTCGTGGGTGGAGGATCTCGGGGTCGTGTTCTATTCTTCGATGCCCCATGGCACGGAGAATCAGCTTAAAGACTCCTACAGTCTCAAGAGGGAAATTGATCGGGTGTTCATAGAAGCAAGGGCACAGGGTAGCTGGGCACAGGCAGGGTTCCCGCTGGCCCATGGTGGCGCGGGCGTAACTGGACAGTCGCCGGAGCGCCAGAAGGAAGGGGCAAAGTTCCCCTCCGATGGCAGGTTCAGCGCCGTTTTGAAGCAGTAGCAGGACAGCGTCTTCATCTTCTGCTTGGACGGCTACATAGAGTGGGGGCGCTCCATGGAGAGTGACTAGAGGAGCGTCCAACACGCGCGTGGCCCGCCCTTTGGGCTGAGGCAACAGCAGGCGCGTGGCGCGGGCGTGGTCGACGAAGAACTGCAGGTGGAGTCTGGCCTCCTCGGCCGAGTCGGTGTCCGAGCGCCACGAGCTGAGGAGATGCGACACCTTCGGGCCAAGCAGAGCGGGGGCCACCAGGCGGTCCAGCCCCCCCTCGCACCGGAAGAGCGTTTGCAGCAGTTGCGTCATGGCGTCCGAATCCTGGACGCTGTGCTCCACCACCACGGAGACGACTACGTAGAGGATATTGTGGAATTTGCCCAGCTTGCACACCCCGCCATTGCTATGGAAGTGGTCGTCGTGGTACTGAAGGGCGGCTCTCGTGAGGGATGCCGCGGCCTGCGAGGGGTCGTCCGACGCCTCGATCACGGGCGTCAGGGCGGCGGCCAGCTCGTCGCGGCGTTTGCGGGAGTTGAGGCAGTCCCTCGCGCAGCTGGAAAGGAGTTTCTCCAGGATGGTTGAGTTTATTGCCAGGCCATTCCCTTCGCCGGCGCTGGCGAGAACCGCCGGCCACAGGCGCTGCAGGAAAGGCGCGTCCTCGCCCATCTTCGGGCCCCAACCCAGGACGATGCCCCGTGCCTCGGCCATCGTCTTCCGGGACATTGTTGCTTTCGTATAAAAAGGCGGTCCCGTCACTCGCCTAAACGCTGCGTATACTTATTAATGCGACCACACACCACTACACCAGAAATTTCGCTATTCTGAACAAGCACCATAACCTCACGACTGTGCGTTGTAGCCCTTCAGGCGCTGGAGTGTGTCGCCGATCAGCTGTTGAACCGTGCGCCTCAAACCTTACAGGTGCCACCCCTCCCCCCCTCCCCCCTCGCCCCATGAGATTATCCTCAGCGTCTCTGATGACACTGTGATGTCCCAGGATATGGAACGACCCTTCTGTAAACCATGCCTATCCACAAATAACTATGTAGCTATATACACACACATACATACACACATACATGCACATTTTTTGACATACATACATATATGTGTGTCTGTGTGTGTGTGTATGTATATATATATACACACA
>BOPN01009858.1:0-11997 GCA_017312705.2 Penaeus japonicus
ATATATATATATATATATTGGATTCCCCTCACCCTCCTGCCGTCATCGCAAGGCGCCTCGTCAAATACAGACATTGGAGGTCAAAGTTAAAAACAATTTCTTTTGTCCTACAAGCCGGATGTTTTCTATTTCTGGCAGCTTGAGACGTTTTGCAATTCATCCAATAAATGTTGATCTTAGTCTGGCTTTACCTCCTTTCCCTCATATTACTGATGACATGCTCGATGCCGCTCTTCCTTACCACATTTCCAAGAAACATGCATTGCCGCTGTACTACAATTTCAACAGATGACGTGTTGTTTTTAGCGTTTTTGAGTACTTCGTCATTGTTCAATTTCTTCATTCCTGAGATTTTTAGGATTCGCTATAAAACACGTTTCGGCTGTTCTAGCGACACCGACAAGACCGGATCACTCATGTATGAGATTTTAAACTGCTCACACCTTGTTTCTGTAACGGAGCAGCAACAAATTATAAGTCTTGTGGCACCAGACTTACCCTGGATTACGGGGCCTCGTCTCACTAGACATTGTTGTTTCTGTGTTGGTTAACGTAAACAAAGTCGAGTAAACGCTATTTTTTACAGATTTTGCAAACTTTTAGTGTTTTGCCTTCACCTTCAGTGCTTTGATTTTGCAGGCGACACGAGACTACAGTAGTCGTAGCCGGCACTCACCCCAGACCCACAGCACTCTTCTACCACAGGGTAGCCCTTACGGGCTGTGACTCCTGGGTAGGGAGGCCCAGTAGTCTGGGGCGTCCTTTAGGTGCAACTCTCTTCTTCCCCTGAATTTTTCTATCTTTCCGTGTGACTTTCCTGAGCCTACCGGAGTTTCTTGCGAGCTCCCGTATTCGCTTGGGGTGGGCACCGACTTACCGTCCCCCGCACTAGGCAGGTTCGGCGGTAGGAAAATGTCTTCCACACAACTCCGATCCCTTAGCTGATACTGGAGAATGCAACCAGGCTTCCACTAGGGGGGGACAAAGACCGGATTATGTTTCTTGACTTTTTCTACACCAAAAATTCATAGCGCCGTTAAAGTCGGATACGAGATCGTTCAAGTAAGACCTTATATCCAAAAAACAATGCGCTATAATAGATGCAAAAAATTGAACACACCTCATTAAGATGCATTGATATGGATACTGATAAATTCACTCGCGGTAAATGTGCTGGAGCTCGTGATACCACTGCATGCACGGAAAAGACACTCAAGTGTGCTAATTGTGGAGGTTCCCATCAGTCAGGCTCTGCTGAATGCAGCAGCTTGAAGAAGAAGACTGAGACATCGGCATACATGAGAGAAAACAATATTAGTTATTATGAGGCCAAGAAGAAAGTTGAAGGTTGTTAGTCAGCAGCTTGTAGCTAAGGATCAAGAAATTTCGGAACTAAAGAAAACTGTTAAAGACCTAATGTATCAGATTAAAGAATAAAAATAAAAAGGAAATTGCTGAATCAACCCAGCAAAAACATCATCATAAGGAGGAAGATGCCAAATCACAATCCGGATCACACCTAGTCCAGGCAGCCCCCACTAGGACTTCGGCTGGTTTTTGGTTATTTGTCAGAGCAGCTCATCTTCCACCGGGCGTCTCCCTTGCAGTGGAGAGCAAGCCATGGAGGCTACTGTCTCCAAGAGTTCCCGAGAGAGGCCCCGGGAAGCGAGGGAGAGAAGGAAGTGCCTCCCTCCCAAAAAAAAGAAAATTAAAAACATGCAGCCAAGGCACTTTCAGACTCCATAAAACGTAATCCACACGTTTCCCATTATACAATGGAACTGTCTAGCGACACCTTATATCAACAGTATACTCCCTCAGATTATTAGCCTCGTCCTATGCTCCCGATATTATTGTTCTAGAAAGCCATTTAAAAGTCCAAGTCTCTGACGAGGTCGTATTTCTGAGAAACTATCATTTGTGTAGAAAAGACCGAGAGGGAAGGGGTGGAGGTCGCCATGTACATCCACCAGAACCTCCCTTTCAACTGAAGTGACGATTAATTCTAATTTGGAATATGTCGTATGCAAAGTAAAATTCAATAGCACGTATCTAACTGTATGTTCAGTTTATTGTCCACCTGATAATATGGTAATCTATGGTGAGCTTTTTGCTATTCAGGATAGTCTGCCCAATAACAGGTTAATTTTAGCTTATTTTAACGCTCACCATACTTTATGGGGTTCCCTACGGATGGATGGTAGAGATGAAGAAGTAATTATGTTGATCAAGGACTCTGATATAGTCATTATTAACGATGGTAGTCCGACGCGAGTGGACGATAATACCGGTATTTTGAGCTTTCTTGACCTATCTCTGGTCTCTTCAAAACTAACAGCCAAGTGCCTGTGGCATGGCACACCATTAACGACTCATTGGGAATCGAACACCTTTCTTTTTGTATCAAGTATTCATGCGACACAATAAGAATCCCTTCATGTTCAAAATTGTATTATAAATGCAGCAATGGCAACCATCCTTAAGGGCTCAAAGAACAATCAGACAATCTAAAAGAGACTCCTGGTGAAGCTTTGTCTCTACAATAAATAGTAATACCAGCACCTCCAGCATACCTCCGGAGGCGGAGGTACGCCAGCGGTTCAGAAAGATCCTTATTAGACATCTTTCCTTTTTTCATCTTTATACCGTCTTTTTCATCTTATACCGACGGCTCCAAGACAGACGAATGTGTGGGTGCGGGTGTATGGTCGACTGAATGCCAGTTGAGATTCAGACTGCCGAATCATACATCGTCTTTCTTGCTGAACTTTTTGCTACAGATAAAGCTTTAGATTTTCCCAATCAACGACCCACAATAGAATAGTCATATTTTCACTAAGTTCACTTGAAGCAATTAAATCCACCAAAAATTAATCACAGGGAAATATCATTCGTAAACTACATAGTGCCAACAAATCAATCCAGCTGACATGGGTACCTGGACACTCGGGTATCCATGGCAATGAACAGGCTGACAAATTAGCAGGGTCAACTGGTGATCTGAAGCCTAGCATAGTGCGCACAGATCTCAGGTGTATTGTTTCCTTTATAAAATCAAAAATTAATCTCCTTTGGCAAAGTGAGTGGACCAACCTCCCAATCACCAAATACAAAACAAAAATAGAACCGTGGGAAACGGCCCACAAAAAAAAAAAAAAAAAAAAAAAACAAGGGAAGAGGTGGAATTGGCTCGAATAAGGGTCAATGTCACACGCTATACCCACCTTACCCCCTGTATAGTAAAGAACTTCCCTCACACTGCAATTACTGCAACAGAAACCTCTCCATATCTCACATAATATCCTGACCAAAATATAACCAACAAAGAGAGAATTAAAAAAAATATATACTTATATATAAAGAAAAACAGAATATAATATTAAAAACATAATATTTGATAATGAAAAAATTATCCAAAAGGTAAATACTTTTTTAAAGGAGACAAAACTTTAAGACCTTCTATAGATTGATAAGACAAAATGGAACCATTGGCTTAATGACCTTGGCATATGCCACTGGTTGATAGCCATTAAATTCAACAAACAAACAAACAATCTAGCGTAGTCCTTATGTTTTCACTACCACAAAGTGTGCTCCAGCCATAGTTTTTTCAATGTTTTTTTTTTTCTGGGAGGCCAATGCTCTTTCCTATTAGAGAGTGATTAAAATGTTTTTGCTCTTTCAATTCTTCTCTTTATTTCTCTATCAATTTTGCCATCACTTGCAGATCATGCTGCCTGAATGAATTGATTAATCTACTTGGTTTGTCTTCCATCCTTCTACTCTAATCAAGCACTTCAGTGTCACCGTCTTACTTTGAATCATGGTATCAGACTCTTGCTCTCTGTAACCACCACTTTCATCACTGCTTGTAGTTCTTCTGATTCAGCCAGTATGGCCCTTTAGACATACTGGGAATAACGTTGGGATTAACACAAACCCTTGCCTTACACCTCTACTACTTATATTTAGTCAATTTTACCCGCGAACACTCCCCCCCACCCTTTACCCCACAATATGGGCTGTGGAAGCAGGGAAGGGCAATCAAAAGACCAGTGAAATAACAGGGAAAAATCGATTAACCTCAAATACATACATACATATATATATATATATATATATATATATACATATATATATATATATATATATATATACTTATATATATATATATATATATATATATATATATATATAATATATATATATATATATACATATATATATATATATATATATATATATATATATATATATCTGTGTGCGTGTGGCCATGATATTAATTTATTGGTACCAATATATTTACATATTGCACACGTGTGTGTGTGTGTGTGTGTGTGCGTGTCAAACAATATAATTTGTAGCAAATGGAGCATGACATTTGTCTTTATTGTCAGTATTTCTCCTTTTTCAATTTTATTGGCATTACTACTTTTACCATACAACTGTACCATATCCAAAATAACTTTTAGGTATACAGACTAATATAATTTGTAGGAGATTTGTGAAAAATTTTCAATTACAAGAAATTCTGAAAGGGCGCATTTTTCGAACTACATTAGCAGCTACCACTTTTTTGGTTTCAGGGGATGGAGCACGGGCCACAGTCGCCTGCTGAACAGGCAAAGCTGTAGCTCTTTGCATGGCCTCCGAGATGATTGAGGCCTTTTTCTCTGAAGACATGATCATATCCTCAGATTTTGCAGCAGACTTTGCTTTAATCTCGGAAACGCCCTAGGGTTCTCCCCTATTTTCCCTCTGATGGTTCATGGAGAGAGGTAGCTACTGAGCCTCAGGAGAGTTGATGGGGCTGTTTCCCCTATGTGTGTCCCTCGAAACGTGGTCTTTCAGACGGCCCTCTCTTCGGTCTCTGCTCTAAAGGCTAGCTGGCCTTTGTAGAGACTGGAGTGGTTTGGGGTGTTGGCAGTACTCGCTTCTCAGCTGATGAAGGTTTCACAGCTTACCCCTGAACTTGCTGAACCTGGTTAGTTGGCGGCAGGTTCCCTGGTCTTCCATTGGTCTTTCCAGGTGAGATGATCTTTTGCTGTGGTGCTGATTCTGTTGCCCTTGTATAATTCTTTCCAAGGATGTGTGTTGCCCTTTTGGCATACCATCCTCCTTACTTCTGCTACATGTGTTTTTTTGGAGATGATTATCCGCTCCATCCTGTAAAAAATACAGGTCTTATCTGAAGCCATGTGGGCTTCTTGCAGTTGGTACACTGTGTGATATTGTAGGGGTGGTTCTCCAGTATGACCTGCCCATATTTGAGGCAGACTTCTACTTTCGATTAACACTACTTCCCGACGTAACCATATTTCGGGTATTTTAAACAGTGCCATACCTCTCCTTGTCGAAGGCAAGAATCAGCCTTGATCTGCTTGAGGTGTTTCTTTAGAATACTTCATCTTCCTATTGAAGAATACTCCTCTGACCACTGGGGTGCAGGTACGATAAATCGGGAAAGGGGAGGCTATACAAAACATTTACATGGCATAGAATTAACCTAACAACCAAGAGAAGGGAAGTCACTGTAATAGGTTATTCTGCTTGATTTATTCAGAGCGCATTACAAATAACTGGATGGAACAGGGAAACTAGGTAAAAAAACAAGTCCCACGAACTCATTGACGCGGCCAAGGCCTCTGGAATCCCCTCCTTCATCTCCTGTACGATGGAGAGTAATTTCAATACAAACACCGTCACCCGTCATCATACAACCACCAGTCCTCGTCCTCAGGCGCCTTCTGCTCTATCTTTCCCACAACTTTGATCAACAGGAGCTGCCCCTGCATCTCCTTCAACATCAAGCTCATCGCCGCCAATGGAAGCGAGATTCCTTCCTACAGCACCCATAACATATCCAATCAAGCAGCTAATTGCCAGTTCTCATGGAACTTCTTCTTTGATGTCAAGGTAGCCATCCTGGGGGCAGACTTCCTCAGTCACCACGGTCTCCTCGTCCACGTCGCTAACCGCGATCTCCTTGACGTGATCATTTTCCAGGCGACCCCCCTCGAGCGCAACACCAAGGCCTATTGCCTTAGCATGAATGACTGCAGTAATTTGGTCTCTTGATCGCCTGAGGCCCATTTACTGTGAAGAAAATGAAATCCATACTCCAGCTTTGTCTCCTGCAGACACCTATCACATCCCACCCTGCAGAAACCCAGGATCGACTGACCAGCCAAAGCCTCCTTAACAGAGGAGCACTAATAACACCCACAGAACATGCAGTGACCCTGGTGAAACAAACATTTGCTACATGGCACCATTCTCGCCCCGTCTCCCTGAGACCGGCTCCTCTCTGACCAATCAGAAGCCAGCCCTATTTTCCTGACTTAATGATATTCCATATTGTATATAATTCTTTTTCTTAATTATCAACCTGGTGTCGAGTCAATACATACTCATATGATACCTGCTCCTGACTGCTTACTTAGAATCTACAAGAACTCTTTCCAGCAAAGGATGTTACCTTAATACCAAAGAACTTGGCATAATCCCAAAGAGTTACCTCCATAGAAATGAATCTGACACTTGGCTCTCTCAAGCCAAAGCATCTGATTCCTTTACAAGAGATCATTGTAGGCCTGCCCAACCCCCCTTTCCTCTACCACCACCTTGAAGCATTAAGAGAATGCCGTTTGTTTTATAAGGCGAACCCTGTGATTTACCTGGCAAAGGCTGGGGTCTTAAAAGGTCCCGTAGACAGGATACCAGAGGAAACATTCGGAGGTTCCCATCTTGGTTAGGCTTACGGAACGGTTACAGGCTACTCTATCACCCCAGCCATCTTGGTTAGGCTTAGGGAACAGCTGCAAGCCACTCTACCCCCCCTGCCAACTTGAGTTAGCCATAGTCTACCTAGTCAAGCTGGTTAGGCTCCTCAAAGATCCACTTCCTTAGAATCAATGACTCAAGGAATGGCTACATTGTTTTGCTTAAGACACTGCAAGATGCCGACAGAATTATTTCTCCTGACTTCTGCCACTAACTTCAAACCTCAGACTTTGCCCCCCAGATGCCTCTTGAAATGAATGTTAAAATAACCATCGTGGTGAAGAAAGTGGATTTATACATCCCCAGCCATTCTAATGATGAAATTAAGGAAGAACTGACCAAACAGCTCAATACGCAAATAAATAAAGTCTATAAGATACTACAGCATGGAATTGTAAAGATATGCTTTCCAGATCTACAGACAGCCAAGAAAATGAAATAACAAGGACTTATCCCATACAATTACAGATTGGAGAAGAACGATTCACGAGAGTAATACAATGCATGAACTGCTACGAATACGGCCACATCAAAGGAAAATGCACAAAAAAAGGCTGAAAAATGATTGCAGTCAAACCAGACACAGGTTTACTGCATGCAAAAGCTCAAGCAAAAAATGCCTAAACTGTGAAGGGGAACACCAAACTCTCTCTCTCGAAACTGCCCTATCCTAAGGAAAACAGAAACAGAAAAACAAATACAAAAAGAGAGCAACCTAATAAGTGAGGTGGTTAATAATGGCAAAAGCAACTGCTAAGGTTGAGAAAACTTATTAGAAGACTACCAAAGCTATAGCCAAAACAGCAATCAAAGAAATGCAACAATCTGTCTGTAAAAACACTGATGCATGCCAACCTGGCCAACCTCACATAACTTGGCTGCTTTGTCGAATAACAAAAGCTAGCCTTGAGACAAAATAACCTGTTTCCCCAAAATAAACCCTGAATCCATTGAAGAATAAAAGCCTGAATTGCTATTGCTGGAAGAAGAGATGCCACCATTAGTAGAGCCCTCTGCCCCCACAGCCCATTATGCAAGGGCGCTATCCCTTCAGAAATGCAGGAACATTAAAAGGCCCAAAGAAGTAAGAGGTAACACAATAGGATTTATTTTCCACACAAGAGAGAAAAACATCACTGACGGGAATATCGATGATACCAATGTTGCCTTATTCATTAATGGCAGGATGGAATATTCCTATATATATAATCAGAGGCTGAAAACATAGGCCTCTCTCAATCTTTTCCAGTCATTCCGGTCTTGTGTCCTCTGATTCCTGCGAATTTCGCTATTTCATCCCACCATCTAGTCATTGGTCTTGCCCTGGGTCTCTTTGTGTCGTGTATTACCCATTCTGTTGTTTTCTTTGTCCACCTGTTGTCCTGTCTCCGATATATGTGTCCAGCCCACTGCCACTTTTTCTTCTTGATGCTCTTGAGTATATCCTCTACTTTTGTTTGTTGCCTGATCCATGTGGCCTTTTTCTTGTCTCTTAAGCTAACTCCTAGCATAAGCCTTTCCATTCCTTTTTGGGCGCTTACTAATTTCCTCTCGAGTGCCTTGGTCGTAGTCCATGACTCTGATCCATATGTCATTACGGGGAGGACACATTGGTAAAAAAAAAATTCTCTTTAGACATAGTGGCAGACGACCTCGTAATATATTACTATGTGTACCGAAGGCACTCCAACCTAGCCTGATTCGCCGTTTTATCTCGGCTTCACAGGATGTACTCGACCGGATGAGTTGCCCTAGGTATACATACTCGCTCACTGCTTCTAGTACCTCGCCCTGTATTCGTATTTACTTAACTGGGGTTCGACTGTTGAACATGACTTTAGTCTTTTTCATGTTCTTTTTAAGGCCAATCTTCTGACTTTCCCTATTTAAATCACTTATTAATTGTTGTATTTCCTCTGCTAACTCGCCGAAGAGAACAATGTTATCTGCAAATCTTAGATTGCATAAGTGCTCATTCCTGATTTTAATCCCTCTCTCCTTCCAATCTAACTTCTTGAATACTTCCTCCAAGCAAGCTGTAAACAGCTTCGGTGAGATGGTGCCGCCCTGCGTAACACCCTTTTTTTTTTGGTATTTTATTGGTTTCTGCGTGGATTTTAATGGTCGCTGTACCATCTCTATATATATATCCTCTAATAATCTGCAGTATATTTCCTCTGCTCCTTGTTTACGAATTGCATTTAGTACTGCAGATATCTGTACCGAATCGAATGCCTTTTCATAATCTACGAATGCCATACACAGGGGACTTCCTACATTCGTTTGTTTTCTCTTTTATTTGAACTAGTGTGTGGATATGGTCTGTAGTTGAGAATCCGCTGCGGAACCCTGCCTGTTCCCTGGGTTGTTTTGAATCTAATGTATCGGTGATACGGGCTGTGATGATTTTTGTGAACAGTTTATAGATTACCGAAAGGAGGCTTATAGGTCGGTAATTCTTTAAGTCTTTTGTGTTTCCCTTTTTGTGCATTAAAATTATTATTGCGTTTTACCAGGCCTTCGGAGTTTTGCCGACGCTTAGACTTCTGTTATAAAGACTGGCCAGTTTTACTGCCGCAAACTCTCCTGCATCTTGAATAAGATCTACACTAATGCCGTCTTCTCCTGGTGTTTTTCCTCTTTTCATGCTTTTTAGTGCCCTATTTACTTCCTCTACCGTGATGTTTGGAACATCTCCAATTGTTGTGTTTGTCTCCATTAGGTTTCTTTACTGCATGCATTTGTTTTTTCCCTATTCCGAGCTTCCTCTTTGTTGCCTTAAGGCTGGTGCCGGCAAGCAGAGCTTTGTTTATTTTTCGTATGTTAAATTTTCGTACATCCTATTTCTTTTTCTTGTTTATCGTCTTAGTCAGCTCTATTGATTCTATCTTGTCTCTGATTGACGCTATTTTCATGTCCCTACGCTGTTTCGTATGCTCTTTTGTCACCACCGAAAGCTTACTGAACTTTTCTTTTTCGTCTTTACCCCCTATTTTAAGTGCAGCTTCCTTTAATATCTCACTGAATTGGTCGTTCATTTGGTCTATGTCAAGATCTTGGAGAACTGAGTATTTGTTTCGGATGTTGATACTGAATTCCATCGCCCTATTCTTAATGTTGATTAGATTAACAAGAGGCTTCTGTATGAGCTTATTTCGTTCCCTTCTTAGCTGTATTTTTACTCTACTTCTGACCAGTCTATGGTCGCTACCGACATTTACATTATTGATAACGGTTATGTCTTGTACAATGTCGCGCCTATTGGTGATTATGAAGTCAATTTCGTTTTTAATGTCAGATGGTGATATCCATGTCCATTTCCTCCCGGGTCTCTTTTCGACGAATGTATTCATAATTTTAAGGTATCTAGCTTCAGCGAATTCTATCAGCCTTTGCCCTCTCTCATTTCTGGTGCCTATTCCATGTTTCCCAACCGAGGTTTCTCCATCTTCCCTTATTCCTATCTTGGCATTAAAATCCCCCATAATCACGGTAAAATGGGTTTTTGCTCTATCGGTAGCTGCTTGCACATCTTCATAGAAGCTCTCTATCTCCTCATCACTGTGACTGCTGGTAGGAGCGTACACTTGCATAAGTTTTAGGCTATATCTGTTGTTTAGTTTCAGTATTACAGTAACTACTCTTTCGCTCACATTGTAGAATTCCCTAACATTCTTTTCGAGTCGCTTGTGAACTAAGAAACCTACTCCTAATTCTTGTTTGCTATCCAAGGGTTTACCTCGCCAATATAATAAGTGTCCATCATTTAGTAATTACTCCTCTTCGCCTAGTCTCCTAACTTCAGAAAGTCCTACAATATCCCATTTAATAAATGAAAGTTCTTCAAGTAGTGTCAAACCATCAGATCTAACCGGATATTTTTAGCACCCTCTGCTCCGAAACAATCCTGATCGCCGCCGTGACCAGGGGCTCCTTCGTTTCCGGGGAATGAGGGCCATTGTCTCGACTGGGAAATCATATTTAATAGGGGTGTGCCCTGATACCCCCATCTGTCGGCCTTAATTGTGCATGGTGGGGGGAGTAATTTTAGTCCTGAGGCTACCATTAATCTCCTATAACACGTTTGAGTTAATCTCGCATGTTATTAGATCTTAGTATCCCCCAATCTATCTCATGACCTTCCGGTCTACTCATGTGAGAATGGACAATTATTTATATATACGTGCAGGGCCTACGCAAAAATCCATGTTTGCATGTTTATGCGCGCTCCCGTGCCCGCACTTATATCTGTTACTATATATAGATTGTGCTCATGAATGTACAGTGTAGATGCATATATATATACAAGTAAGCAATTATGCACATACTCCAAGCATATGTATACACCCATATGTATGCACACAGCACCTATGTATAACAGTGTCCTCGTGTGCACACACACACGTGAATTATAATGTGCCCATGCATTATAATTTGTTTAAATTTATATAGTAGGTAATGGTAAACATATATCTGGCAACAATTCGGAGAGGTAATTAATAGTTGGTACCTAAACCGTTTGAGTGTCCTAGTGTGACCTTGACCGTTGGGCTTTCATTACGAATAATTTCCCAGAACGATATTCAGTGTGGCTGCATGGTTAGATTTATGAACATTGGAAACATAACATATGGGATTCTATAGTATGATGTACTCACGAACTAGGAATGGATTTTACTCAGGCCAGATGTTGGATGGTAGTTGATCACCTTTGACCCTTGGCACTGGTGTTAACGTAGCATCTGTGGGAATGTTAAACGATATTTGATTTTGTATTAGAAATATATTCAGACATCCTCAGATATCTGAATGTACTTGCAAATCACTACAATAGATGGTATAACTCAATGTTTTCCTTCATTTATATTGTGGAACTTTTTGGCATTTCACTGCCTTTGAAAGAGCTGGCATTCTTGTGGCATTCTTTTTTTTTTCTACAACACTTGTGTAATTTCTTATTTCTATTATGTTCATGTATGCACTCTAGACATTCACAGATATTCTCACCTTATGCTGTGCCGCCACAGTTCACTGGATATACATAATTTTACACTTAATATCGCTGAGGCCTAACTCTGACACCTCTCCTACTCGTTGCCATATATACATATATATATATATATATATATATATATATATATATATCCATATAAAGTTCAGTTCAGTTCAGAGAAATTTGCGAAGACGTTGCTTCGCCCGGGCTATATGCACGAG
>BOPN01009859.1:0-2500 GCA_017312705.2 Penaeus japonicus
CCCTCTCTCTCACTCTCTCTCTCTCTCTCCCTCTCTCTCTCTCGCTCTCTCTTTCTGTCTGTCTCTCTTTCTTTTTTTCTTTCTCTTTCTCTCTTTCGGTTACAGCCGTTCGTAGATGGGCTATAGATTTTTGTAGATCGGTTGTATTTTTTATGTAGATTGTTTAGAGGTTTGGGTAGATCGGTTGTAGATTTGTTTGTACTTTGGTTGTAGTTTGCAGGTCTGTTCTAGATGCTCTTTGTTGTACCTCGGTCGTAGGTTGTAGATCGGTTGTAGTTGTTAGTGATGGACTAGTAATTAATTATGGCGATTAGTTGATTTGCTGCTAATAGTCCCAGTTATACGCATGTGATGTTATTGATGGAATGGGAATGAAGCTAATTATGTTATTAAGGATTAGGGATCATACGAATCTTGCGTTACGTCGTTTATGTGGATTCGATACGGAGGTCTGGGATGGTGATCGGGAGGAGGAGGAGGAGGAGGAGGATGCTAGTTTCGGTGGGCTGAATTACGTCACTTTTTTGGCTTTTTTCCGAGCTTTTGTTTCCTCTTCTTTCTGTCTTTTGTTTGTTTGTTTGTTTGTTTATTATTATTTTTGTACTTTTTTTTTTCTTTTTCTCTCTTCCCTATTTTTACTCTCTATTTCTCTCTTTATCTCGCTTTATCTTTATTTATTTATTTATTTCTCGCCTTCTTCTCCCTCTTCCTTCCCTCCCTCCCTCCCTCTCTATCTTTCTCTCTCCCTCCCCCCATTTTGCTTCCTCCCTCGTCCTCCCTCCCCCTCCCCCTCCATTCCTCCTCCCTCCCCCTCCCCCTCCATTCCTCCTCCTTCCTCCTCCATTCCTCCTCCTCTTCTCCTCCTCATCCTCCTTCTCCAGTTCCTCCTCCTTCCTCCTCCTCCACTTCCTCCACCACCTCCTCCACCACCTCCTCCTCCACCCTCACTTCCCAGATAAACCATTACTTCTTACTCCTCTTCCTTGCCCTTTCCTTTCTTACACCTACTCTTACTCCGTCTACTCTCTCTGTTCGTCTTACTCCTCCCTCTACTCCTCGTCTTACTCCTATTATTCCTGCCTGCCTGACTTCCCTTTCCTTCCCATCCCTCTCTCTCTTCCTTCCTTCCTATCCCTCACTTCCTGCATGTCTTCCCACTTCCTCCTCTTCCTCCCCTCCTCTTCCCTCCCCCTCCCCCTTCCCTCCTCCCTTCTTCCCCTCCCCCTCCCCCTCTTCTCCCCTCTTCCCGCTCCCCTCTTCCCGTCCCAAAGCCACAATGCGCGGGACCAACAACCCACAACCAGTTCTTCGGGGTTTTGCATCACACGCCATGCACAGGGCGTGTCCTTGCTCGCTCCTTAACCTCTTCTTTCGATTTTTGAATCTGGATTAGATGCACCAAAGACAAAACTGAAAAAAAACATAAGTTCATTAGATTAAGATATGTACTAATTTAGGTGTACTAATTTTAAGTACACTTTCAGGAGCATTTTTCGCTCTAACGTCACCAACTCTCGTGAATACTTAATTATGAGTACTTTAATGAGTACTTTACCGTCTCTTCTTTGATTTTACTGGATGAAGTAGTGATGTAAAATATTATCTAGGGAACGCTTTTCACTTATTATTATTTTAGCTGAATTAGATGCTCCAAGACATACGCTAGATAAAATAGCAGTAATGCGTCAAGGATGATAGTCTGAGAATACTTTTTCGCCCTGACGTCATCAACCGTAAATCGTGGTTAAGGGTGGCGAGGGTACATACACATGCTCCATTACCTTTTTCCTCATTTTTTTGTCTTTATTTCTTTTCTCTTCTTTTCTCTGTTTTTTATTGCTTCACTTATTACTTGTGTTCATTCTTTTTCGTACTTCTAATCTCTTTATCTTTTCTTGATATTGTCACTCTTCGTTGTCTTCTTGAAGTGCCATCGACTTTTTTAATTAAAGTTAGCTGACTTTTCATTTTTCTTCCTTATGACTTCCGCTTCAGTGTCATTTTGGAAAAGAAAATGAAAGGAAAAAATAACATTTTTGCTCTGACTTTATGTGTGTGTGTGTGTGTGTGTGTGTGTGTGTGTGTGTGTGTGTGTGTGTGTGTGTGTGTGTGTGTGTCTGTCTATGTCTGTCTATGTCTTTCTGTTTGACAGACAGATTAAGAGTTAGGCCTGTTTACCTTTATTTTTATCCTAGAGTTAATCCCTTCATATCATATCAGTCATTACATCATCTCTTGAATGAGCGACTTAACTTCAGTTGCCATTTACACATTAGGTTATTACTCTTTTGTTTTTGTTTTGTGAGTAGGCATTCGCTCGTACAGCTCCCAAGCAACGGATAATCTACCCGAGATTTGGTTGGGCATGAGACCGATCCCAAGACTGCTATAGGTCGTTCAGAAAGGTTGGTTTTGTCGTACCATTAGCTTGTTTGTCGCATTGTGTTGCCCCATGAAGTCTGGTGTTGTTGATATATGTGTTCTTACTTACGTAATAATC
>BOPN01009859.1:5000-7500 GCA_017312705.2 Penaeus japonicus
CCCCTCCTCTTCCTCCTCCTCCTCCTTCCCCCTGCTCCTCCTCCTCCTCCTTCCCCCTCTCTTGCTCTCTCTCTCTCCATCTCCATCTCAATCTCAATCTTTCCCATTCCCTCAGAGTCTCCAATATGAAATAGTCACGCGACTTTAGAAGATCACCGAGTCTTGAGGGGTTTTGGGGGGTGGGGTGGAGGTAGGGATGGGGGTGGGGGTGGGCGTAGGCTAGGGTCTTCGGTTAGGCGTGTCAGAGCACCAGTCAAGATGGTGCTTTGACTCCGTTCAAAGTCGAAGACGAGGAGTCGAGGCATATGAAATTACGGTATGTGTATTCAACATCACATAGACAAGCCTTTTTTATTTTCATTATTATTATTATTATCATGTTGTTTTTTATTCATTTTTTCATCTCTTTTTTTGGGGGGGAGGGGTGACTTAAAGATGGTATTTATAGTTTCCCTTTTTTCTTCATTTTTTAGTATATGTATATTACTTTTCTCCCGTGATGCAATGAAACGGTGTCTTTGTTTTGTTTTGTTTGTTGATCAGTATCACGCAAACAAGCCTTATTTATTTTCAATATTTTATTATTATTATTATTTTTTTTTTGGGTGACTGGAAGATAAGATGGTATGTTTACTTTTGTTTTGTTTTCGTCTTTTAATGTGGATAACTCTGTAGTATAATTGGTGATGCCTTCTGGGAATTTGACATTTGAATAAAACAAAAAATGCATATTTATGTATAAATATATATTCCTTTTTTTTAAATCGATTCTCATTTTTACTTCCGACGTATAACTTTACGTGCGGGCGGTTTATATAACGCCTTTCGAATTCTCACCGACGGAATGAAAAATAACATGAAACGTTTTGAGGGATTCGAGTTTCCAGAAGAAGAAGAAGAAGAAGAAGAAAGAAAGCGAAAAAGTGTGACCCGATTTCGTTACTCGTATTAACACGCTTGCTTGCTTGCTTGAAGAAACGCGGTCATTATCAAGTGTCAGGCGTGTTTTTGGTAGTTTTGCGATTCGTTGCATTTGCGGACTTCATTCAAGTCGGCCGAATGCTTGATGTGCTTTAAGGAAAAAAAAATAAGGTAAAGATGGCGGATGGAGTCATGACTGTTGTGCTTATCAGTGTTTTAATAATCATTGTTTTAATTATCTGTGTTCTTATTACTGTTTTTTTGTTGTTGGGATTGATTTTTTTTTATTGTATTTTATTATCTTTTATTATCTTATCACCGTCATCATCAATTTGAAAGTTCAGAGTCATTATTGGAACTGTCAAAGCTCGGAAGGTAAAAAAAGATACTAAGGTCGGAGGTCACTTGGCGAGATCGTTAAGTTTCATCTTTATCGGATTTTCTTTTTTTCTTGTATTACCTCGGGCTGATTCTCTATTTCTCTGTTTCTATCTCTCTCTCTCCCTCTCTCTCTCTCTCTCTCCTTCTCTCTCTCTCTCTCCATCTCCATCTCCCTCTCCCCCCCCCTCTCTCTCTCTCTCTCTCTCTCTCTCTCTCTCTCTCTCTCTCTCTCTCTCTCTCTCTCTCTCTCTCTCTCTCTCTCTCTCTCTCTCTCTCTCTCTCTCTCTCTCTCCCTCTCTCCTTCTCTCTCTCCCTCTCTCTCTCTCTCTCTCTCTCTCTCTCTCTCTCTCTCTCTCTCTCTCTCTCTCTCTCTCTCTCTCTCTCTCTCTCTCTCTCTCTCTCTCTCTCTCTCCCTCCCTCTCCCTCTCCTTCTCTCTCCCTCTCCCTCTCCTTCTCTCCCTCCCTCTCCCTCTCCCTCTCCCTCTCCTTGTCCCTCTCCCCCTCTCCTTCCGATTTTTTTTTCGCCTGACTTCCTCGAACTCGCTCGCGAAGTCACCTACATCTGCCCTCCCGATTATTCTGCTCGGACACATGTCACTTCCGTACTTCCGCTTTGCCATTTGCGGGGGGAGGAAAGTTTGATATAATACACACACGCACATGCACGCACACGCACACACGCACACGCACATGCACACATATATACTTACACAGAAATGTGTGTGTGTGTGTGTTTGTGTTTTTGTATTTATTTATGTATTTATGTACGTATGTGTGTATGTATGTGCATATATGTACAGGCATACATACATACATACATACCCTAATACATTTACATTGACTAATATATGTACATAAACATATAGGCATATGCACATATTTTTATACAGATACGTACACACAAAGACATGCATTTATTGATATGTACATCCTCGTGTGTGTATGTATTTACATTCGCTTTTTTGTGTCTGCAAGCTTGCAAATACCGCGTGTTGGCGAGGCAGAACACGGCCTGATATTTAGGGTTGCCCCAGTGACGTCATTAAGGTTGGTTTATCGAGGGGATACGAGCGGCTAGGAGCTCACGGTCGTCCGCTCTTTTTTTTTTTTTTTTTGGGGGGGGGGTGGGGGGTATTAGGGGGATTTTCGACTTTGAGAGGAGGGAGGGTAGGAGGAGGGTGGGGGGTGGGGGGAGGAG
>BOPN01009859.1:12500-15000 GCA_017312705.2 Penaeus japonicus
AAAATATATTTTTCGTTTTGTGTTTTTTTTTTCTTCTTCTTTTTGGATGAAAGAATATTTTGCCTTATGCATTAATTAAGTTTGATTTTATAAATTTGCAAGAAAAGTTTTTCTATTTTACTTGATTTTTTTCATGATTTTGTATGAAAAATATTCGCGAAAAGTATTATATTTTTTTCATTTGCATCTAAAACTATTTCCTCCTTCGCAAAAAAAAATCCCTTTAAATTAGAAGTTATTTTATAAAAAGAAAAGTATTTTGTCTGAATATTTTTCGCACGATTTTTCCCCCTTTTGCATGAAAAGTAAGTTTCTTCGCATGATTTTGAACGCGCTCATTTTTCCTCTTTTGCCCTGAAAGTTCAATGGGACCTTATTAGTGATCTCGAAAAGGATACCGGAAACGTCTCGAGACGAACGCGACCAGGAAAATTCGAGAAGGAAATGCGAGCGAAAAGCTGTAGCACGCGCGACGCCCGCACTTGCTTGGCGGTCTCGTTCTTCCTCGTTCTTCTTGCTTGCTTTTTTTTGAAGTGGTGGTGTGGTTATTTTTGTTATTTTTGTTGTTCTTATTTAGGCTTTTATTGTTTGTTTTTTTATCCGACTCTCTCTTTCTCTCTCTTTCTCTTTCCTTGCCTCCCACTCCCTCCCTCCCTCTCCCACTCCCTCTCTCCCTCTCTCACTCCATCTCCCACTCCCTCTCCCTCTCCCTCTCCCACTCCCTCTCTCCCTCTCTCCCTCTCCCACTTCCTCTCTCCCTCTCTCTCACTCTCTCTCCCCTCTTTCACTCTCTCACTCTCTCTCCCTCTCTCCCTCCTTCTCTCTCACTCTTCCCCCCTCTTTCACTCTCTCACTCTCTCTCTTTCCCCCCCCCTCTATCACTATCTCTCTCTCTCTCCCCCCCCCCCCCTCCCGCCACAAAGAACGCAAAAGATACCAGTCGCTTCCAGGCTGACTGCTTGGGATTCGGGTAGGCTCCGCTGGGGCAGTGCTTAGGATGCACCTCTTTATCTGTGTCGTTTGTCTTCTCTCGCCTCCCTCCCCCCACCCCCCTCCCACCTCACCGCCATCATCCTTCTCCTACCTTCCCCCCCCTCCTTTCTCTCCCCTTACCTTGCCCTTCTTCCTCCCCCTTACCCCTCCCCTTTGCGCCGTTCCCCCCACCCTTCCCCCTTCCCCCTTCCCTCCTTCCTTTGTCCCTCCCTCTGTCACTTGCCTTCCCCCCTTTCCCCTCCCCCTCCCTCTGTCCTTTGCCTTCCCACCTTCCCCCTCCCCCTCCCTTCTTCGTCTCCCTTCCCCCTCCCCCTTCCTTCCTCGTCTCCCTTGCCCCCACCCCCCTCTCTCTCTGTCTGTGAAGGTTATGCGTTCCTTACGCGCGGCCGAGGAATGTTGATTTGTTGCTTCTCGTGAGCGTGTTCTGAGGCACGCCCATTCATGCTGAGCGGGTGGCGGGTTTTGCACTGGGGGCGTCTGGGTGCTTCTCTTTCTCTCTTTCACTTGCCCTTTCTTTTGTTTTTGTTTTTTTCTCGCTCCCTATTTATCTTGCTCTTTCTTTCCTTGTCTCTTTCTCTTGCTCCTCTTCTCCCTCCCTATTAATCCTACTCTTGCTCTTTCTTTTTTTTTCTGCCCCCCCCCTCCCTCTCTCTCTTTCTATCTTTCTCTCTATATATCCATATGTATATATATGCGTGTGTGTGTGTGTGTTTATTTTGTTTATGCTCTCTAATACCTCTCTTATTACACACATATCCTTACTCTCTCTCTTTATCTCTCTCTCTCTCTCTCTCTCTCTCTCTCTCTCTCTCCCCCCTCTCCCTCTCCCTCCCCCTCTCCCTCCCTCACCTTCCTCCTGTCCTACTCTCCTCCTCTGCGTGTCCCTCACTCCCTCGACTCCGTCACTCCCCCCAATCCCAAACGAGGCGATTGAGGAAGAGCGACAGGAACCGTGAGAAGGACGCAGGATCGCAGGATTCGATCGCGGCGAGGAGGAGAAGGAGGAGGAGAAGGAGAAGGATATCCGGCATCGCAACGATCGCCCGGAGTCGTGGTCATGGCGGAAGAGGCCGGGCAGTGGCGGGCGCCCATCGCCTCGCCTCGCCTCGCCTCGCCTCGTCCTCTTCCCCAAAGACGGGCATCCCGACCCTGGCGCGGTGGCCCTGGCGGCTGCCGCGTTAGGGCCGGTCGGGCTGGGCCTCCCGGTGGTCTTGCATTCGGCAGTGCCTTCGCTCTGCCAAGGTCACGTTCGGCTGTCACCTCGTCGAGTCGGATCGGATCGGACCGGGCCGAGTCGGTTCGGATCGGATCGGGTCGGGTAGCACTGGGTGAAGAGTTTAAAGCGGAGGAGGATTAGGAGGAGGACTACGCACAAGTTTTCATTATCATTCGCTTGTTCGTTAATTCTTAAGTAACTTGGATATTTCATGTTCACTCGCTCACTTGTTACTTATTCACTCATTCACACACTCACTTACTTACTCACTCATTCAATTACTCACTCACT
>BOPN01009859.1:17500-28280 GCA_017312705.2 Penaeus japonicus
CTAAATGGATTTGCAAAGGTCGAATTCTGACGCCGATGGCCTACTTAGATTTTTTTTTTTCTCTTGATGTCTATCTGACCTATTGATAATATATTTGTTTGTAGTATTTGTATATAGTATATCCTCCTAAAAAAAACAAAAAATGTCCCAAGAGAGAACTAAAAATATAGCAGACACACTTACGACGAAGAACACGCGATACATATATATATATATATATATATATATATATATATATATATGTGTGTGTGTGTGTGTGTGTGTGTGTGTGTGTGTGTGTGTGTGTGTGTGTGTGTGTGTGTGTTTATATATAATGTTTTATCACTATTACTGATATTATGACCATTACCATTATTTTGAATATTGATATTGTTACCGTCATTATTGCTGTCATTTTAATGACAACCGACTTGAAAACGGAAATTCCAAAGCCAGCGAGCGCGAGGAGATCCCAAAGCGCAGAAGGATACCGAGACCCATCCTGGGGAACACCAATGACCCTTCACGGTCGCCTGAAACGGGGACTTTAACGCCTGGGCGACCGGAACTCCAGATGTTGCAGAGAAGCACCACAGAGCTTGCAATGCCAGGTGGATCTGTTTACGAAAGCTGCACACGCGTCTGGCCAAGCGGCTGTCACACTGATGTTTTCTTAAGGCTGTGTGTCTCACATGAAAGAAACATGGTGTGTCTTGTGTGTGTGTGTGTGTGTGTGTGTGTGTGTGTGTGTGTGTGTGTATGTATGTATGTATGAATAGATAACCAGATAGATAGCATGTAGACAAGTATATGTATATATACATATATATCTAGATCTATTTAAATACATACACATCTGTATGTGTATCAGTATCTATATCTAACTATTTATCGATCCAAACACACAATTTAACTCCCAAGGTCTATATAAGCAATCGTAAATTCTTCTTAATTTCTGCCTTGCATGTTATCAGAATTGCATTGAAATCGCCGTCTTGCACTAAGTGTTGCATGACCCGCGCAGTAATAAAACTCTTTATATTTATCGTTCATTCTTATTCGTAATGGTCGTTAATAATTGATTTCCATTTAATGATTTTTTTTATGAAGGTGATCCGCTTCGATGTTATTTTAGCGATCAATAAAAATCGTGTAAGGAAGTGATTGCGATAATGCGTTTCATGACCACTGCGTTGTTCTGTCGATGAGGAGCACACCAGCTGTGTGTGTGTGTGTGCGTGTGTGTGTGTGTGCGTGTGTGTGTGTGTGCGTATGTGTGCGTATGTGTGTGCGTGTGTGTGTGTGTGTGTGTGTGTGTGTGTGTGTGTGTGTGTGTGTGTGTGTGTGTGTGTGTGTGTGATTGTGGTTATTATCAGGTATGAGGTTTCTGAATAGTGCTTGTGTCTGTTTTTTTCTGTCTGTCTGTCGCCGTTATAAAGAAGGGTGGGATGATTTTTACGAATTGTTGATTGCCACGCGTTATGCCGGTCGCGTGGCCTTCGTCATTGCGCGCGGGCAGACGGTGACGTCACTCTGCCCCGCAGGTAGGTAAGCCAGAACAAACTGCGCACAAAAAAGGGAAATGAGAGAAAGGGAGAGGGAGAAGGATTGAGAGGGAGTTGGATTGGGAGAGGTAGAGGGAGAGAAATGGTGAGAGAGAGAGATGGATGGAGAGAGAGAGGGAGAAAATAGAGATAGAGATGGACAGAAAGATGGATGTGGAGAGAGAGAGAGAGAGAGAGAGAGAGAGAGAGAGAGAGAGAGAGAGAGAGAGAGAGAGAGAGAGAGAGAGAGAGAGAGAGAGAGAGAGAGAGATGGAGATGGAGAAATATGGATGTGGAGAGAGAGAGGGAGAAAGATAGAGAGAGACAGAGACTTTTTTACTTTGACTTTGACGAGTTTATTGAGACAAGTGATTGCGTACATCTCAAAAGGACGAGGTAACATAGGTTATCCTCACCCCAATCTCAGTCCCTCTTTGGGCTCACATATATTTTACAAAACCTTACAGCTATGTCAACATGTTGAAATATATACAAAGAAAAAGACGGGTCAAGAGACAGAGAGAGAGAGATAGAGACAGACAGAGAGAGAGTGAGAGAGAGAGAGAGAGAGAGATGGTGAGAGAGAGATAGATGGAGATGGAGAGAGAGAGGGAGAAAGATAGAGATGGAGAGAAAGATGGAGATGGAGGAAGATTAATGTAGAGAGAGAAAGGGAGAAAGAAAGATATAGAGAGATTAAGAATGAAAGAGAGAGAGAGAGAGAGGGAAAGGGAGAAAGGGAAAGAGAGAGGGAGAGGGAGAGAGATTAAGAATGAGAGAGAGAGAGAGAGAGAGAGAGAGAGAGAGAGAGAGAGAGAGAGAAATATATATATAGAGAGGAATATATATATATAGAGAGAGAGAGGGAGGGAGGGAGGGAGAGAGAGGGAAAGGGAGAAAGGGAAAGAGAGAGTGAGAGTGAGAGGGAGAGTGAGAGGAGAGAGAGAAAGAGAGAGAGAGATTAAGAAGAGAGAGAGAGAGGGAGGGGGGGGAAGAGGAGAGAGTAGATAGACAGATAGGAGAAAGAAAGAGAGAGATAGGAGAGAGAGAAAAAAAGAAATTGAGAAATATACAAAGAGAAAAACAGAGAGAGAGAAATGAAGAGGGAGACAGAGAGATTAAAAAAAGCAAGAGAGTAAGTGAGTGATAGAGTGAGTGAGTGAGTGAGTGAGAAAGAGAAGGAAAGGGAGAGAGAGGAAGGGAAGGAAAGAGAGAGAGAGGAAGGGAAGGAAAGAGAGAGAGCGGAAGGCAAGGAAAGAGAGAGAGAGAGCAAGGCAAGGCAAGGAAAGAGAGAGAGAAAGAGAAAGAGATAGAGAGAGAGAGAGAGAGAGAGAGAGAGAGAGAGAGAGAGAGAGAGAGAGAGAGAGAGAGAGAGAGAGAGAGAGAGAAGAGAGAGAGAGAGAAGAGAGAGAGAGAGAGAGAGAAGGAGAGAAGGAGAGGAAGAAAAAGAGAGGAGGAGAGGGAGAGGAAGAAAAAGAGAGGTGGAGAGGGAGAGGAAGAGAGAGAGAGATTAAGAATGTGATAAACAATGAGTGAATGAGTGTGAATGAGTGAGAGAGTGCGTGAGAGAGTAAATGAGGGAATGAGTGAGAGATTGAGAGAGTGAGAAATAGAGATAGAGAGAAAGAGTGAGAGAGAGAGAGATAAAGAGACAGAGAAAGATAGATAGATAGATAGAGAGGAAAGAGAAGAGAGGAGAGAGAAATAGAGAGATAGGAGATAGAGAGAGAAATGGAAGAGAGAAAGAGAGAGAGAGAAATATATAGAGAGAAATATAGAGAGAAAAATAGGGAGAGAGAGAGAGAGAGAGAGAGAGAGAAAGTGTGAGTAAGTGAGTGAGTGAATGAGTGTATGAGTGAGTGAGTGAGTGAGTGAGTGAGTGAGTGAGAAAGAGAGAAAGAGAGAAAGAGAGAAAGAGAGAGAGAGAGAGAGAGAGGTTAAGAATGAGGAAGTGAGTAAGTGAGTGAGTGAATGCGTGTATGAGTGAGTGAGTGAGAGAGAAAGAGAGAGAGAGAGAGAGATAAAGAGAAGAAAAGGGAGAGAGAGGAAGGGAAGGAAAGAGAGAGAGAGTGGATGAGAGGAAGAGAAAGAGATAAAGAGAGAGGAGTAGGGAGAGAGAGCGAGAGAGATAGAAAGAGATAGAGCGAGAGAGAGAGAGAAAGAGAGAGAACGAGAGAGAGAAAAGGAAAGAGAGAGAGAGAGAAAAGGAAAGAGGGAGAGGAATGGAAGGAAAGAGAGAGAGAGGGGGGGAGACAAAGAGAGAGAGAGAGAGAGAGAGAGAGAGGGAGAGAGAGAGAGAGAGAGAGAGAGGGAGAGAGAGAGAGAGAGAGAGAGAGGATGAGGGAGAGAGAAAGAGAGAGAGAGAGAGAGAAAGAGAGAGAGAGAGAGAAAGAGGGAGAGAGAGGAAAGAGGAGAGACTCCTGGAGGAAGGTGAGTGTAGCTTGATGCCTTGGACCAATTGTCATGCCTTTGTTTCTAGCAATTCTAATCGTCAGAGGGCACTGTCTCTGGGTTTCCAGAACCCGCACCATCTGGTAGGCATTATCAAATCCGTCCGGTTTAGGGGGAACCCTATACTGTGGGAACCGACCTCCTTGTCCGTAGCCGGCCGAGGCCACTTGTTGCCAGTCCTCAGAATCGACGCCGGAGATTTGGTAGTGGGGCCAGCCGGATTGGAGGGTCCTGCATGACCTCCAATCTTTTTATGAATCGTCGTCTGAACCGACGCCTGAGCTTGTCGGGACCAGGGGCTGGTTTGGAGGGTCCAACCCTAGGTTCTTGGGCAGGATTTCTTTGAACCAGGCCAGAGCCTTACCCATCTTTTTATTTTCGTCACCGAGGACCTTGAAAGGCTCCAAGCCTTGGTCGCTTTCTTGGATGGGTCTTCAATGGGGGTATCAGTCAAGGGTTATTTTGTAAAATGCGCTATATGATAACGGTTCAGGTCATCCTCCCACGCCCCCACCCACCACGGAGTCCAGCAAGGGGAAGCTGTGCGCTGAGGCTGTACTCAGAAGCCACAGGGGTGGTGAGAGGGTATACGCAACCCCCGTCTCGCGTTGGTGGCACTCGCAAGACCATCCGATTGCCTGCAAAAAAGAGGCTACTTGACGCTAGCCTAGCTCAAAAGAGACCAGCCGATTGACCTAACCGAGTAGAGATCAAGCCACCCGTCTTGCTGAAATAGAGGACCAAAGAGGCGTGTTGCTAGCCGCAGGGCGTACTCATACACGGCATCGCTCAACCTCCAGGACTCCCGCGTCACAGTACACAAGGGCGCCACATCAAAACCAACCTACTAACTAATCTCGCAGTTGTGACAGGGATATAGGGATATATATATATATATATATATATATATATATATATATATATATATATATATATATATATATATATATAGGGGGGGGGGGGTGAGTCAACCAGTGAGTGAGAGAGTAGGTGAACGAGACAGAGAGAGAGATAAATATATAGATTGAAAGAGAGAGAGGGGGGGAAGATAGAGGAAGGGAGAGAGAGAGATAGAGAGTGAGAGACAAGGGGAGGGAGATGAATTAACGAGTGAGAGTATGCGAAAGAGAGAGAGAAAATAAGAAAGAAATAGAGAATGAGAGAAAGAGTGAGAAGAGGGAGGTGAGTTAGTGAGTGATTGAACGAGAGAGAAAAAATAAGAAAGAGAGATAGAGAATGAGCGAAAGAGAGAGAGAGGGGGGGGGGGAGGGAAAGGGAGATAGATAGAGAGAGAAAGAGATGGAGTGATAGATAGATAGATAAAGAGAGAGAGAGGAGATGAATGAGCGAGTGAGTGAGTGAGAGAGAGCAAGACGAAGAAAAGGAGAGAGAGAGAGGGGGGGGAGGGGGCTGATTTAGTGAGTGAGAGTAAGCGAATGAGAGAGAGAGAGAGAGCGAATAAGAAAGAGAGATAGATAATGGGCGAAAGAGAGAGAGAGAAAGAGAAAGGGAGAGAGAGAGAGAAAGAGAAAGAAAGAGAAAGAAAGAGAGAGAAAGTGAGAAAATGAGAATGAGAAATCAATAGAATGAGGTAGAGAGTAGAGAAATAAGAATAAGAATCAAGGAGAGAGAGACAGAATGATAATGAGAATAAGGGAATAACGATAAAGAGAAGGAATGAGAATTTGAATAAGAATGAGGAAGAGTGAGAAAATGTGAATAAGAAATCGATAGAATGAGGTAGAGAGTATGAAAATAAAAATAAGAATGAGGGAGAGAGAATAGGAATGAGGGGAAAGAGACAGAATGACAATTAGAATAAGGAAAAATGAGGGAGAGAAGGAATTAGAATTTGAATGAGTATGAGGGGGAAGGAGAGAAAAGAGAAGAATGAGAGAGAGAATGAGATTGAGGGAGAGAGAAAATGAAAACTAGAATGAGATGAAGGAGAGAGAGAGAGAGCCTGAGACTGGGAATGAGAATGCCGGAGAGAAAGAGAATGAGAACGAGAGAGAGAAAATGCCAACCAGAGTGAAGGTCAGGGGTTCTCCGCCTCCCAGGAAGACCCTGGATAGCCAAACCAATGGCTCTCTTTGTCATGGTGACGCTAACAAGTCTGGTGAGGAAATGACTATCAATGAGGAACTCACCGAGGAGCTGTCAGACTTCGAAATGTTAGACGCTACCTATAGTGGGGTATCTGAGACCGATTATGTTGACATCGTGGATGACGCAGTCTTAGTGGACTCAGTGGACCTAAGCATGGCTCCTCCACAAGGGACGCCCTTCTCCACGCGGTTGTGCAATCTTGTAACGCTGACGTTGTCTGTAACAGGGGAGACTCTTTGCCTCTCAGGCTATCATTCCTTTGTGTTGCCTAGTACGCAATGGGCGTACTAGATAGAGAAGGCGTCAAATAAACACAATAGTTGAGATATTTGAGTCATTCCCTGAGATTGTTTTACTCAACAGCCTAAAGCCAAAACATGTCCGCCTTCCTTTGCCACTGACAATAAGTTGGACGAAACTACACGAGAGATCACTATGGGCTAGTCACCACCATCTTGGTTGCTAATCTGGCATCCATGCCGCAGCACAATCCTCGATGGAAAGTTGACAGGGGGCCCTGGCCCAGTGCCTCGGATCCAATGATTTCTCACTTACTGACAATGTGAATGTTCTTGAGGCCAAACTGATTAATACTATAGATGAGGCTGCTTCACAGTCCATACCCAAAACTCGTCTGTGGTCCAGGAGTTATAAAGATGCCTGGTACTAGAATGATGAGGTTACGGAGATCAGCCACAGAGTCAAGATTTGCAGAAAACATTTCCGCAGACAGAAAGCGCCTGAGAATCTCGCTCTTCTGAGAGAGGTCGTCAGGGACGCTCAGAAAACTGCTCAGAGAGTAAAGCAGGAAAAGTGGCAGGAGGGATGTGAGTCCTTTGACCACCAAACCTCCTTATCTGAACCCACCACGGTCTTCAATCAGACGAGCACGCGAGTTCTCTGTCTGGGCAGGAATCGCTCAGAGAAACACTACTTCTAGGCAGGCATGTCCTCGTCAGAGATAAGGCGGTCGAGCCTGATGACTCGGATGCGATTCAAGATCAGATCTTGGTCAGCCCTGGGTTGTGATGGGATCCCCTACCTCTTCACTTCCCACCTAGGACTTGAAGGTGAGCTTCTAGGCAGGCATGTCCTCATCAGAGATAAGGCGGTCGAGCCTGATGACTCGGATGCGATTCAAGATCAGATCTTGGTCAGCCCTGGGTTGTGATGGGATCCCCTACCTCTTCACTTCCCACCTAGGACTTGAAGGTGAGCTTCTAGGCAGGCATGTCCTCATCAGAGATAAGGCGGTCGAGCCTGATGACTCGGATGCGATTCAAGATCAGATCCTGGTCAGCCCTGGGTTGTGATGGGATCTCCTACCTCTTCACTTCCCACCTAGGACTTGAAGGTGAGCTTGAACATCTGCATCTCATCAACAGAAAGAGAGAGAGAGAGAAAGGTAAAGAAAGAAATAGAGAGAGTGAAATAAATAGAGAAATAAGAGAGAGAGAGTACAACTATGTTAGCATATACAAAATTATACATTATACGTTATATCAGCGAGAGATAGAGAGAGGGAATAAAGAGAGAGAGAGAGGGAGAGAGAAAGAGAGAGAGAGAGAGAGAGAGAGAGAAAGAGAGAGAGAGAATGGGGGAGAGGGAGAGAGAATGTGGGAGAGGAAGAGGGAAAGAGAGAGAAAGAAAGCGAAAAAAGTGAATGAAAAGAGAAAAAATGAAAAAAATAGATAAAGAGAGAGAGAGGGAGAGAGTGAAGCGAAGGAGTGAGTGACTGAGATAGAGAATGAGTAAAAAAAAAAAAAAAAAAAAAAGTGAGAAAGAGAAATAATGAAAATGGGCAAGAAAGAGAGAGAGTTAGCGAGAAATGGGAGAAAGAGAGACAGAGAGAGAGAATGAGGGAGCGACAGAAACAGAGAATGAGGGAATAGGAAAGGGAGAGATAAAGAGAGAGCAAATATATTAGCATATTAAAAAACATACCAGGCATTCACTTTATATTACCGAGAGAGAGGATAACGAGGGCGAGAGAGAGAGAAAGAAAGAGTGAGAATGAAAGAGTGAGAGAGAGAGAAAGAAAAAAAAGAATGAGTGAGACGTACTTCACACGTTATCGCCACGTGGTGCTCTGTGTCGTGCCCGCACAGAGAAGGAAAAAAAGCCGACCACGAACCTATTTATAGTTTGGCTGGTAGGTCCGGCTATCAGTAAGATAACCTGGAATGCCCTGCCCTCTGTCCTACACTCTCGCTATCACACCGACACTCGCCTCTTGCTACTCGCGGCAGCTAGCCATCTCGTGCGCCCCCCCCCCCCCCCCCCGCCCTTGTGCCTTCACCCCAGCAAGACGTACAACCTTCGTTACTACAATATATATTACCATATTCATTCGGGGCTGACATCCCAAATAAAGGATATTTACAGGACAGTGTACATGATCCGTATCTATAATAAAATTAATGTAATCAACAAGTTCTATTTCTTTACAATGATGTTCGATCGATAGGATAGGCTGCGGTTTTCGTTCGGCAAAGTAGTTAGTGGGCGAGTCTAAGCGATATGAAGCAGGGTTTGCATCCAAAACTGAGTCCAAACCCGATTCTCATAATCCCTTAGACAACTGATAACACATTTTTTCCTTTGATTAAGAGATAAGGGTATAACATGGGATTCTTCATTGGAAAGTTTGTCGCATGATAAAATCCCTATATAAGAAGGTATTCAGTGCAGTAACACTTGTTTCCTGGACTAAATGCAGTGAGCCTGTGCAGTACACCCTGGCTGTCGGTAAAGACAGCCAGGTGGCTCCGCTGTTCACTACCTTTCTTTATAGCATGATGTTTGGCTAATGTTTCGGCATCAGTTGTGCTTGCTCAGTCAGAGTCGTACATTTTCTTTAAAGTAAATGTCAGGAATTAGGACACCAATCCTTGCCGCACCATGAGGATCAGTAGAGGCATCACAAGTAATTGCAAGTGGGGGGGGGGGGGGTCACTATGAGGGGGCTGCAGAATTTCTTCTGTATATTTCAGGTACTGAGACGTCAGTTCTGATGTTAAAGTCATGGATTTAAGTCCTGACAATTTGTCAATGTAGACATATACGTGAATTATATGCCATGGTGCAGATAGTTTTGTGTGCAACATATTAAGAGCATCAATGTTCCACATATGGAAGCTGAGGATAATTTTGGCTCTCCATTCCGAGTTGGAGTGCATCAGATTAGAATACCGAGGTCGAGCAACCTGACTCTGCAATAGATCTTATTTGTCAGAGTTTGGGAAATTTGCGATTTGGATTAAAGTTGCAAGATTTTTATATCAAGTAGGGTGTTAATTTGGGTGATCCGATTGTGGATTGAGGGCAGAACTAGTTTTTTTTTTCTTATGACCAGAACTTTGGCAGTCATTGGACAGCCATGTATAATTCTTATAGCCTTGTTTCCTAGACATTTAAGAGGTTTAAGAGCATTTGGAGGCAACAGATTAAGAACCGGTCTTGCATAGTCAATCACAAACCTAAGGAAATATACATCAACCTCAGAGGGAGAGCGAGAGAGTGAGAGGGAGGAGGAGAGAATAAGGGAGAGGGAGTCTTAAACGTTCCAATGTGTTGAATAATTTCATGGGTAAAAGGAGAATTGTGTGACATGAAATGTGGAGCAATCAGCATAACACCAAGATACCTAAACGAGTCAGTCCTTGTAGTAGCCCTCCACCTAACCTGGGAATATATGGCAATTGATGAGGCCTAGATACATACTTCGTCTTGATAGGGTTGATTATGAGGCCAAGAGAAGCACACTTTTTGCTGAATTTCCTAACCCCATAATCTCCCCTATCAAAGACCTGAATGGGTTGTTACCTGCATATGATTTGATATTGCATAAGTTTCCTAACTCATTGTTGAGTTTGCAGAGAGTGTTCATAAATAGTTTGAATTGTGTAGGGGACAATACTCCTTCCTTTGATTATAATTAATCCTTTATCCATAATAGTAGCTTTCCCTTAACTCCCAAGAGAGTTAGCTCATGGAGAATTGCTGTTGGGGAGGCTCTGTCGAAGGCACCCTTAAAATCTATGAAATACGAAGACTGTGCTTTGCTGCCATTTAGGTACTGTGCTAAACATATTTGTATTCCTTTCCTTTCTGGAAGCCAAAGACAGATGAGTGAGTTTGGTCTTTGATCTGATGAAGAAGACGAGCGAGTAATGGAAAGACAGGGCGCAAGTGAAATTGGTTTCCAGGAGATAGGCAGAGTGCCTGTAGTATGGGTAAAGTTAAAACATCTAAAAGAGAATTTCTCCCCTTTACCTGTGCCCTAGCAAGGAGTTGGATAATGTCATATGCAATTCCACCATTCCCAGGTTCAGGGGATTTACTTGTTTAAATTGATGTTTGAAGTTCATCTGCTAATTGATTCTGATAGGCAATTTTTTTCTGTTTTTCATTTTGAAAGTGTACCTGGATATGGATAAAGGAAGATTATCAAGAGAAGAATACTCATACTATGTAGTGAGAAGAGATGAAGCTATCTTTTCTGAATAAGGAATGAGGGTTGCATTGTATGAATTAGCTTTAATCTTACTTTAATCCTTATCTTTCTTGCTTATCCTTTTCTCTTTTACTTCGGCACTGCCACCACCACGAATGTCCACTTCACAGAGGGCGTAATACCTGCCCTCAGATTCCATCAACTGGAGTGGCGATTATGGGCGGGGGCGTATATATATATA
>BOPN01009860.1:0-2500 GCA_017312705.2 Penaeus japonicus
CCCTCCTCGCCATCCCTCCCTCCCTCCTCGCCATCCTTCCCTCCCTCCTCGCCATCCTTTACAGAAGCGATAAGATTCATCCTCCTTGAAGCCGAAATGAAAGGACCGGAGGGTATTCAGTCCTCTCTCTATATGTCTATCTCTCTATCTCTTTATATATCTGTCGATATATGTCTTTCTTTCTATCAATATATCTGTCTATATGTATTATCGATCTGGTAATGTATCCATTCATCTCTCTCTCTCTTTTCTCTCTCTCTCTCTTATTCTCTCTCTCTCTCTTTTTCTCTCTCTCTCCCTCTCTCTTTCTCTCTCTCTTTTTCTCTCTCTCCCCCCTCTCTCTCTCTCTCTGTCTATCTCTCTCTCTTTCTCTCTCTCCCTCTCTCTCTTTCTCTCTCTTTCTCTCTCTCTCTCTTTCTCTCTCTCTCTCTTTCTCTCTCTCTCTCTCTCTCTCTCTCTCTCTCTCTCTCTCTCTCTCTCTCTCTCTCTCTCTCTCTCTCTCTCTCTCTCTCTCTCTCTCTCTCTCTCTCTCTCTCTCTCTCTCTCTCTCTCTCTCTCTCTCTCTCTCCCTCGCCAACATAGATCCGTTTCCATGGCTCGCAGCATCTCTTGGATAGACTAGTAATCATCTTCAGGGAAATGGAGACGCTTTATTCAGGTCTTGGTTGTGACTTCGTATTACTTTGGGAGGGGGAGAGGGGGGGAAGGAAGGGTGGGTGGGAGGAAGGGAAAGGGGAGGGAAAGGAGGGGGGTTGGATGGAGAGAGAGAGAGTGATGGAGGGAGGGAGGGAGGGGGAGGAAGAAGGAGGGTTGGATGGAGAGAGAGAGGGAAGAAGGGAGGGTGGGTGGGAGGGAGGGAAGGGGGGGGTGGAAGAAGGGGGGTTGGATGGATAGAGAGAGGGAAGAAGAAGGGAGGGTGGGTGACAGGGAGGGAAAGAGGGGGGAAAGAAGGGGCTGCTGGATGGACAGAGAGAGTGATGGAGAGAAGGAGTGGAGCAGGAAAGAAGAGAGGATAGGAGGGAGGGAGAGAGGAAGGGACGGAGGGAGGGAGGGGGGAGGGAGGGAGAGAGTGAGGGAATGAGGAAGGGAGATAGGGAGAGAAGGAGGGAGGGAGAGAGTGAGAAAGGTAGGGGAGGGAGGGAGGGAGGGAAGAGAGAGACAGAGAGAGAGATAGAAAGAGAGTGAGGGAAGGAGGGATAGAGGGAGTGAGGAAAGTAGGGGAGGGAGGGAGGAAAGGGAGAGAAAGAGATAAACAGAGAGAGAGGAAGAAAGAAAGAGAGAGAGAGAGGTTTGCATAAGAATAACAAAAACACTTTGAACTAATTTACACAGAGAATGTGACAAATCGTTGTGGACTTTGTTGGACAGCAGATAAAAAGTACGCGAACTCCTTTAACAGCAAAGGGGAAATGATAGCTAGTTCTGTGAGGGGTGCTCGCAAAAGGTTGCTCTTGATTTTTTTTTGTTGATGGATGACGGCACGTGTAATATCATGATATTTACTTGGTAGCGATGGATAATAATCATGATAATAATAATGATAATAATAATAATAATAATAATAATAGTAATAATAATGATAATAATAATAATAATAATGATAATAATAATAATAATGATAGTAATAATAATGATAACAATTAAAATGAAAGTAATGAGAATAGTAGTAATAACAATAACAACAATGATAATGATGATAATGATGATGATAATGATAATAATAATAATAATAACCATAATGATAATAATAATTATTATTATTACTATTATTATTATCATCATCATCATCACTTTTATCATTACCATTCTCATGATGATAACAATAATGATAGTGATGATAATAACAATAATAACAGTAAAGACAGCAATAGTGAGAAGAAGAAAGCTATATATAACAGTCCCCTCTGCCGTCCTTAAGGTCGTAAATAGGTTGCCAAACTCGGAGAAAACAAAGCTCGAACCGGCAACACCCCTATGTCTGCATAATGATGACTGGCACTGCAGCTGGCACTGTAAAGTCTTAAAGAATGGGTTTTTAGATCCTCTCGTATCGTGCCACATTTTTTTTGCAATTATTTCATTTTTGACGTGATATGACTTTTGGGGCCTTGGACTTTGCCTAATAGCCTTTTGGGTAGACTGCTTTTTTTTTTTTTTTTTTTTTTTTTGTCTGATTAATAACAAGGCATTTGTCAATTTGTCTGATTAATAACAAGGCTATTGGTTGTTATGTTTTGAAGGTAACTTTATGAGCATTTGTTTGTTGTTTTGTTGTCTTTACTTGTTCGTTTACCAATACCAAAAACATGTTTATTAGAATAAAATATATATCTTTGGTTCATATTCATAATTCACCTCGTGGGTCTGAATACTGACGTTTGACTGTATAAGTTTCTAATGTCCGTTTTCGTCTGTTTTGGTTCCATGATGACTGTTAAATGGCTGCATTTTCCCCCCAGTAGCATTATTTTCCGTCGTTTTCTTAGTTTTAAGAGTTAAA
>BOPN01009861.1:2500-5000 GCA_017312705.2 Penaeus japonicus
CTCTCTATATCACACTCTTTACACAAGTTAATATAAAGTAATAACAATAATAACTCACACGACCAACCCTTTTTGCGGGACAGAAAATACGCTCCAGGATATTCAGTGCCTCAGCCTAATCCTGGCAGCTGATTTTACCTTTTCAGAATCTGAAAACGGCATTTCTGAGGGTTTCGATTTCAATTGGAAAATCATTTCTCGTTTTGTCATTATTATCATTATTATTATCATAAGTCTCCTCATTATTACCCCTACCATTATCATCATTATTGTCGTTTCTATCATTATTATCCCTATCATTATGGAAATTTTCATTATCATTATTACTTTCAGCATCATTATCAATGTTGCTGTTATTGTTGTTATAACCATCATCTTTATGATATTCATTTCTACTATCAGTATTGTTCCTCTTGTTATCAGCCTTATTAGTCGTTTCATAGAAGTAGGGTAATTAAACCAAGTACCACGATTGCTTGTAAATGACTTATTCAGAATTTCTCTCATTCAATCATTCCAGTTGAAGCATTGATAGAAGTAGTAAACATATTTAGAAAAGCAAAAGGTTTAACGATGTCGATGGCATTCCAAACAAGACTGCTTGTGACAAAATCTGCAATGATAACAGTATTGAAAATCTACTTATATTGGCGTCGAATATTTTGCACATGAAAACAATTATCGTAAAGTTGGCGTCATCACATCGTCCATAGAATGCATCGTATCTTGTAGAGAAATTTAGCATTAGTTTCTACATCGCGTGTTTAAAAGCTGTTGTAATCTTTTCCTCCTCCAGTTCCCGTAGAGGGATAATATGTCTTGCGAATCTACAGCTCCAGTCTCTGTAGAGAAGATTACACTTCTTACTTTCATGGAGTTTTTCCCTTACCTGTGAGACGTAATGCTCTTTTGGCTCAAATTATGCTCCTTTCTTTCTGTGTTTTTTTTTCTTTCTTTTTTTTTTTTTTTTTTCTTTCTTTTTTTTTTTTTTTTTTTTTTTTTTTTCTTTTTAAGACTATTGTTACCGTTTCATGCTGTGTGGCTAAAACGCACATTATTATCAAAGAAAATTATATGTATATATATATATATATATATATATATATATATATGTGTGTGTGTGTGTGTGTGTGTGTGTGTGTGTGTGTGTGTGTGTGTGCGTGTGTGTGTGTGTGTGTGTATGTGTGTGTGTGTGTGTGTGTGAGAGAGTGTACATATGAACACACACACACACAAACACGCACATAAATATATATATATATATATATATATATATATATATATATATATATATATATATATATACATATATATATATATATATATATATATATATATATATATATATATATATATATATATATATATATATACTGTATATATGTGTATATATATATATATATATATATATATATATATATATATATATATATATATATATATATATATATATATATATATATATATATATATATGTATATATATATATATATATATATATATATATATATATATATATATATATATATACTGTATATATGTGTATATATATATATATATATATATATATATATATATATATATATATATATATTATGGAAAAGGGAAATATACATATAAAAACAAGCCAATTACTCATCTCTCCCGGTACCTTTTCCTTGGATGTGGCTGATGGATGCTCATATTACATAAGGATATTTTCATATATATTCAAATTTTAGATAACACACACACACACGCACACACACACACACACACACACGCACACCCACCCACACACACACATCCACACAAACAAAAAACAACGACGACAAAAACAACACTGGCTTCCCAGAAGTCAACCGGAAGAGGAGATCTGCCATTTTTTTTTCGCCAAGAACAACAACAACATCCTCAAACCCAGACAAGGAACACGCTGACCCCCCCCCCGCCCCCGCCCCATCCTCGGCCCCATCCTCGGCCTCGAACACTCGCTCCTCCTCCGGTTTGCAGGAAGTTGTAAACCTTTCTCGGAGACTAAAACAATTCCGCAGACTCCTCAAGGGAACGCGGCAGCCAGCCTACCAATGAAACAAATGAATTATTCAGCTTTTTCCCATATTTTGTTTAGTTTTTCTTGATTTTTTTGTTTTTTTTTTGCTTTGTTTTTGTTTTGCAGTTGGTATATAGCCCCAGCCCCGACTGCCTGCGTACATTAGAAGTCGTAATAATTTGTAAGCGTGAGATTTATGGTAGAGACGTGTGTGTTCTCGCTCTCGGTTCATCTTTCTCTTATTTCTCTCTCTCTTTCTCTTTCGTTTTCACTCTTTGTTTACCCCTTCCAACACTCTACGATATTATATTCTCTCTTTCATTCTTTCTTTTAAATAATCTCGTAAAGATATTTCAAACCCGTAGAGGGGCGGGGCTTAATCTCGTAGATAAAATACTTATATTCTTAATTCAACGATTATGTACGTAATGTAGTGCTTAACATAAGATTTGCCTACATATTGCCTTG
>BOPN01009861.1:15000-22500 GCA_017312705.2 Penaeus japonicus
CGTGATTTTCCTGTTTCGACCATGTGCTTGTGCCTTTCATTTCAGCGGCGAAAGCTATAAGCAGACTAATGGTATTGTTATTTGGTGATTAAGCTTATCCATACAAAATATTTACATATCCTTCACTCAAGTATTGGCAAGTTGATCGTAATCTCAATTATAAATCGAACGAAGGAATAAGAGTAAAATGCGTTTTTTTAGACGTTTGTTACATAACGTGAATAGAGCCATCACAATTTCGGTCCATTTTATGGCAATCCACCTCTCTTGAAACCTTTGCAAATCGTAATAAAAAAGATTCTTGATAGCGAACTCGATATCGTTTTTATTTTCTTTAGTATGATTGATTATCCTCGTTTGTATTATTCTAACCCAGGTACATTGGGTTGCAAAAACGAAATGGTTTCCTCCCACGAGGAAAATACGTGAAAGCTGTTCGTCGTTCATGGCAACTCGACGGTGGTTGAAGCTTAAAAGAAAAGTAATTAATGTCGTAGTCACTTTGAACGAGTGTTCGATCCCATAGTGATAAACAAAGATTAGCAACCAATAATGCTGCCGCTCTGGTTTAAAAAGTTGAACATAATGCAATTCTCATCCAACGTTATTGGTAATTCTTTCAGCAGAATGCAAAACACTGCCCTTTGGATTTGCACTATTTCTTCCAAATTTACAAACGTTTAGGTAGTAGATTACTTGGTAAGTAGGAATGAACATGTTATATTCGCTGAAGAATCAAATACTTGCTTTATTCGTAAAGTGCTTTTTTATGAATGAAATTTTAGCTGATAATAAATTAGCTGTTGATTAGTTTGCACAGCTTTTACTCGAGTGTTCAATCTGGGCTGTAGTTCTGTTACATTATCTCGATCATCTTACTCTTGTCTTCCTTTTTTGCTATATGCTCCTCCTCTATTCAAAACTTTCCTTACTTATTCTATTGGCCTTACCGCCCGAGGTAAACTTAGTCATTCTCATTTTAGTATATTTGATTTCCTTTTCGTTTTCACCATGGTACTATCACACGCACACACACACACACACACACACACACACACACACACACACACACACACACACACACACACACACACACACACACACACACACACACACACACACACCCCCCCTCCCCTACACACGCACACCTTTTTCTCTCCCTCTTTTCTCCTTCCCCCCCGCCGCCTCTCTTCTCGCTGGCTCTCTCTTCCTCCTTAATATAAACGAGCTTCTCAGTCAAGCTCATGACTCCATGACTCAAGACGCGCGTGTTCGGACCCGTGAGAACCTCCGACACGGCTAAGGAATGGGCTTCATTTTTAATATAATTCTCCAGGTGAAATATTGCGGCATTAACTACTAGAAACAAAAAAATATAATGATATTGTTTCCGATTTATTTTTCTATATTATTTTTTTTTTTTTTGAATCCATGTAGTGCTGTGTAGAAATATCAACTAACGGAAGTAGGTGTAATAATGGTCATTGTGGGGTTGAATATTCAAATCACATTAGGCACTTCATATATCATATATTTCCATGATAGCATATAAATATACTGCTTATGTCTATATCTATATCTGTAAATATACATCTTTAATTCTGTATCTATATATCTACATCTATATATCCATACCTATACATTTATATATATCTCTATATATCTTTATATATACATACATATGTATATATATGTATGTATATATCTATATATATATATATATATATATATATATATATATATATATACATATATGCATATATATATATATATATATATATATATATATATATATATATATATATATATATATATACACACACACACACACACACACACACACACACACACACACACACACACACACACACACACACACACACATATATATATATATATATATATATATATATATATATATATATATATATATATATATATATATATATCGATATTTAAAAGTCTATATCTATGTATCTGGTTATATCTATATCTATTTATACTCATATATCTAGATATGCAGACCTATGTATATATATATATATATATATATATATATATATATATATATATATATATATATATGTGTGTGTGTGTGTGTGTGTGTATATATATATATATATATATATATATATATATATATATATATATATATATATATATATGTGTGTGTGTGTGTACATACATATACACATATGTATACATATATATATATATATATATATATATATATATGTACATATGTATATATATACATATATATGTACATACATACATATACATTCATGCTTGCATACATATATTTAAATACATATACATGCTTGCTTTTTCCTTAGTTGTTTTCTATATGTGCATGTATATGTGAAAGTGCACACTAAAATGCTTCTCCGTTTATCTCTAATCAAGACCAATCATGAAATGGTATACCATCTGTCACGAGGGGACTCTTCACTCAACCAGGTGTTTCTCTTAGAAACTTCATTATGGTTATTGCTGAACCCCGAATCAACCCTTTAATTAAAGATCTGAATAAACCTTTTCTTTGTAATAAAAGTAGTCGAATAAGCAATTGCCATTCTCTCTACCTTCTATCCTCTTTCTCCTCACTATCTTTCTCTCTTCCTCCCTCCCTTCCTCCCACTCTCCTTCCCTCCCCCCCTCCTTTTTTTTTTCTCTCTCTTATTCACACTGTTTCTGTGCCACCCTTCCCTATTTTTCTCTTAACTTTTTTCTCTCCACCCCGCTCTGCTTGTTAGGCTATCTATCTATCGGTTTGTCTCTTTCTCTTGTCTCTTTCTCATGCATTCTGCTTGTATCTGCACTATCGATTAAGTTGCTTAAGACGGTCTAGTTCAGTACATACTGGCTAAAACCACACCAGTAATCAAGTATCATTACTCTACTCTTGAATAACGGCTCAGCGCTCTGTCTAATCAACTAAATTGGTCTATTGTAAACACTATATATATATATGTAGTGCGTGCATGGACACGCGTGTGTCTGTATGTTTATATATACAAGTGTATATGAATGTATGTATGCATGCATGTATGTTCGTTTGTATGGCTATGCATGTAGGTATATATGCATATAAGCAAGCATGTATGTATCCTTGTATGTGTGTGTTTATTAAGCTCTTGTTGATAAAATCGATGATATGCGATATATGCGACCAACTTTGATCAAATTATTTCAACATTTCCTTCCGACGAGATGTAAAGCTTGTGTCGTCGGGAAAATAAATTTAATCCCAGGACCAGAACGAGTATCATTCCCGCACTGAATAGGATTCATTTTCGTTTATGATAATCCCTACTTTCGGATCGGTTAATTAAGAAGGCAAAGAAAATTCAGTAACCAAGAATAATTGAGAAGTGCATATAACAGTTTGAAAAAAAAAAAAGTGTAAATGAGATTGAGTAATATCGCAAAGCAAGAAGTGTAACTGATGTCTTTCCATTAAATGTAATTGACACGTGTCACTTACATCGCTTGCTTTATGAAGTGTCCAATCTAATTTATACAGAAGGTAAAAAGATAAAAAAACAAAATTTATGTTTCCTTTCACGCTATCTCTCCTTCTCAGCTTCCCTCTCTCTTTCGTTCATGTTTCTCTCTCTATACACCTCTCTTTCGTTCATAATTTTTTTTTTCTCTCTCTCCAACTCTCTCTCTCTCTTTCTCTATTCTTTCCCTTCTTCCCTTCCTCCCTCTCCCTATCCTTCCTTCCCCTTTCTCTTTCTTTTCCTCTTTTTCTCTCCCTCCTTCCCTCCCAGATAGATAGATAGATAGATAGATAGAGAGAGAGGGAGAGAGAGAGAGAGAGAGAGAGATAGAGATAGATAGATAGAGAGAGAGGGAGAGAGAGAGAGAGAGAGAGAGATAGAGATAGAGATAGATAGATAGAGAGAGAGGGGAGAGAGAGAGATAGAGATAGAGATAGATAGATAGAGAGGGAGATAGAGATAGAGATAGAGATAGAGATAGATAGATAGAGAGAGAGGGAGAGACCGAGAGAAATAAAGGAAGAAAGAGCGGACAAATCTCTTTCCCTCCCCCCCCCCCCCTATTCCCCTCAATCTTTCTTTTTTTTCCATTAGGTATGACATTAACTCTCTCGGTCGATCCTGCTTGGCGGAAAATTCCTTCTGGAGAGCTGAAGGAAAGCCTTTACTCACGTTCAATGACCCTCCCTGCCGTTCCTCCCCTTGCCCCCCCCCCTTCTCCTCCTCCGCACCTCTGCCTCCTATAGTATGTTTTTCTTCTTTATCTTAGATGTTTTTTTGTTATTTTTGATGTTCTTGCTATGTTGAAATTTTTGTTTTTACTCTCTCGGTTCCTTAATTTGCTTGTTGCATTCCATCTTATTTTTGTTATTGTTATGATTATCATTTTCATCAATATTATTAATAACATTATTATCACTATCATTATTACTGTTATCATTATTGCCATCATCATTATCGTTATCGTTGTTGTTGATACTATTATTATAATCATTATCATTTTTATTATCATTATCATTTTTATTATCATTTTTCATTATCATTACTGTTATCACCATCAACATCATTATCATCATTGTTATCACTATTGTTAGCACTAGCAGTAGTTGTAATCGTAACAACAGTGACAACCATGGTACTAGCATTATCCTTATCAGCACCGTCCCCCATTTTCATCATTAAGGCCTTCATAACCAAGAACTCATATAATGACATACTGAAGCAAATTAAGCTGTATATCATGTGCTATCCAATAAGCAAGAGGCGCTACATCATACACTATCCAATAACCAATCAGGTTTACATCATACTGTATATTATCCAATAACCAAATAGCTATATGTCATGGATTGTCCAATAACCAAGGACATACATCTAAGGACAACAACAAGCAACAACATCCAACATCCAACAGAGACATCCTTCATTAACATCCAAGATCAAAATTTAACACCAAGAATTCAACATCCAAGAAAGACATCCTGCATTAGCATGAAACATCCAAACTTAACCCAGCATAAAAAAAAAAAAAAAATCCTACGTATGCATCCAACATCCACAGACAACATTATCCCTCACCCAGTGCCGTGGCTTGACTGGGGCGAAGGTCCTGGCCAATATCCTCCCTGAAGTCCTCCCATCCTTCCTTGTTCAGCTGAGACGCCAAACAATAAAGCTAAAGTACATACGGGCGACGTTGACGCGTCCTGGAAATAGGAAATTCCGTCTTAAGTACTCTGCCGTCGTGCCTGCCTGCAGGTGTTCCTTAACGGGCGGCATAACAAAGGAGTTTCGGTGCAATGGGGCGTGGGGCGGGGGGGGGGGGTCATTAGAAGGATGGTGGGTAGACAGAGAAAGGGAATTACATAGAAAGAGAGATTAAATTTATATATATATATATATATATATATATATATATATATATATATATATATATATATATATATATATGTCGCAGAGGGCCAAGTCTTGGTGGGTTGTACAGGGAAAATCTTGTGGAAATTTTGTGGGTTTTATTGATTCTTCTATACAACTTGAATCTTCATTCCCCTTCATTCCCATCCATATTGTTTATTCCCGTAAAACTGAAAATGTAAAGCATTCCTTTCTAATTCAAGTTTAACATATTGATCTTATATCATATAACATAATCAATCAACTACAATACCTCATCTTGACACCATCATATATCAAATTTCTATTCTAGTATAAACATATTGCAAAATTACATAAATATAATGAATAAATACCTCAGACACCTCACTTGGCTTCTCTGAGTCACAAAATGGCTTCCAATTGTTTTCATGTCATATTCGATTTATGCAAATGGGATGTCTCTTCTTCTTCTCTGCTGATACTCTTAACCCGAAGCAATGCACGGGGAGCGAGTCAGCTAAACACAAACGCTAATTACGCAACATGGCGAAAAGCAAAAGACAAAAACAACAACAAAGTAGAGAGATAACAACAAAAACAATCCCTCGTGAGTATATATATATATATATATATATATATAAAAAGAGAGAGAGAGAGAGAGAGAGAGAGAGAGAGAGAGAGAGAGAGAGAGAGAGAGAGAGAGAGAAAGAGAGAGAGAGCGAGATAGAGAAAGAGAGAGAGAGAGAGAAAGAGAAAGAGAAATAGAGAGACAGAGAGAGACAAAAAGTGAGAAAGTGTAGTGAGACGAAAACTACGAACCAAAATTCTTGACTTCCTCCATGTGCAAGATCTGAAATACATTTTGCTGATTGAGGCGACGCCCTCTTTCCGCAGTCCGTCTTAAGAAGAGGAAGAAGAAAAGGTGTGTCTCTGGCAAAGTGACAAATTCACGGGAATCGTCTGAGAATCTGCATCATATTGCATTCATGTCACTGAGGATAAATAAGGTGCGCTACATAGAGAATTATGTTTTGAATATTGTCTAGAGCTAAAAATGAAATTGTATATGTTGAAGGTTGAAGATGAGGATAAGTGTGATAATGTTGATAATAATGATAATAATAGTGTTGATGATGGTGATAATGATAATGATGAGAGGGATGATGAAGATGGTAATGATTATAGTAATCATGATAATATTAGTGGTGATCATAATGATACTGACAAAGTTGATAAGAATTATATTAATGATTTTGATAATAATGATAATAATGATCTTAATAATGATCATGCCAATAACAAACATAATAAGGATAATTATTTTACTGATAGTTGTAATACTAATTGTAAAGATAGTAATAATGGTAAAGATAAGGATGATTAATTAGATAGACCTATGGCATTGCCAATGATAATGAGAGTGATGATGATAGTCATGATGAAGAGGGCAAGGATAACACTGATGATAACAATAATGGTCATAATGATAATAATGATAATATTAATGATTACCGTTATTATTAGAATAATTATCATACGAAAAATAAGAGCAATAATAATAGATAACAATAGTAATAATAATGATAGCAATTCTAAGACACTGATTGTTATGATTACCTGCTCCACAATGTCAAATTAGTCTGCTAAAGCTTAATTCATACCAAACAACTGATTATTATGAATTAAGCTCTATCATATTGATTCGGTATTTTGAAATACCATTTCCTCGTGACCTTTTTTATTACTATCATCATCATTATTACTGTAAACAGTCATTGATCCCAGCAATTGTAACCACCACCTGATGTCAGTAGATGGAAGTTGATATCTTACGTAAGCTTATGGAGAAGAACACAGACGTTTCTTTGCAATCTATTGCAGTTACCCAATAATTACACTGTGACCTCCTCTGTTGTGTTCTCTCCTATCTTCTTCTTTGTTATCTGCCTCCTTTGCCCTTTCTTATATTTACTGTTCGAATGGCGACATAGGCAACCGAGAGAAACTTTCTACTACCCATGACAGCCAGGCTAGGATAAGGATAAGCCAGATTTGCGGAGCAGGTGCTACGCCGGGCTTGTATGCACTGAAGCGATCCCGCCTGTGTCAGCGTGTGCTG
>BOPN01009863.1:0-2500 GCA_017312705.2 Penaeus japonicus
ATATATGCATTTTATTTATACACACACACACATACACATAAACATACACACACACTCACACTAGACATACATACATAAACACACTCAATGTCCAGAATTATAAGGTTATTTCATAAAAAGAGAAAATATCAGGAAATGTCTCCCAGTGCATTTCAGAATCCGAAGTAGCTCGTTGGACTGTAATTTCTCCACACTGCAAACAGAGTGGCAAGATATTGAACCAAAAAAAATATTTATATGGCACAGAATTAAACACGACTGATTAGTTACACTTGCAAGAGAAACGAAGAATGCAAAACCGCAATACAAGACAAACAGTAAAACAAACAAACAAATAAATAAACAAGCACACAAAGAACACACGTACTCAGACACTTTGTTACCTCGATTATTCATTTCGAAAATATTACTTTCCCACCTTAAAATGATAATAATGGTGAAGAAGAAGAATGATGATAAAGGACAAACTACCACATAGACAAAGCGAAATCGGAAGGCCTTAATGTCACATTTAGATTGATATCAAAAGAAAGCGCTGGACAACTCTATCCATCATTACAATATACATTCCACTATGACAAGGGAAACTACGAAAACATTGACATTTATGTGCATGACAGCCCCACAAATAAGCAGTAATCAGAATCAATAACCAGTGTGGTAGGCAAACTGCTAGAAAGACTGCTAGATAACACTACTTCGGAAGCGCAACCTGATATCAAACGTAATTCAGATTCACGGAGGCCAGATCATTGCATATCTCCTTTGTTCATACGATAGGGTTGCTGAGGCATAGTGTTGCAACAACGCACCAGCAGAGCAGATTTCAAATGTTTAGTTTTCAAAAAGGCATTTGACAAGGTCCTACATAATAGACTAGTATAAAAACCGGAACACAAAGAAAGCTCCTGTAATTGGTTAGGACTTTCTGTTTGAAAGTGCAGTCAATGATGCATAAAAAGGGTCAAATCCAAGTTCCTTGACAGTGCCAGACGCACTAGACCGACACACACACACACGAGGAGCTACTTTCTACAATAACCTGCCTTTAGTTACTATGACCCATTCACAATTATCGTAGCTTACATAGAGGTGCGACCAGTACTAATAGCTATAGTGGTACAGCGAAAGCAGCGGTGACCCTCGCACCATCGCAGTTTAGAAGAAAAAAGAAAAGAGTCTTTCAAAGTTCACAAAATACCTTAACTGATCACTAACATGGAGAGAACATTCGTATATGTAGATAATACAGAAAACAATCACTATCTCATCATGCGATAGAGTAGCGGTAATTCCCGAGTCCCGAGTTACATTTAGAATATAGATATTCTAGAATATGTTCAAAGAGCAGACAGTAGATGGACGCCATCTTTAAAGGTTATGAGTCACGAAGAAAGATGGGAGAACACCAATCTTATGCTCTTCAATCATGTCTCGGGAACAGTGAAGTTAGACAAGGAAGAATTTAAGATTTTCAGTGTAATATGAACAGGAGGTTAGAGCAATATGAAGAGAAATGGAAAGAGAAATGTAGAATGTGGATGTACAAATAGAATGTACTGAAAGGTATAAAAAAGAAAAAATCCAGAAAACGTTGTATGTGTGTGTTAGACCCGGAAACTTCTATAAGGCCGATATCAATTTTCCTTCCCAGTAAAGGTGTTCCGATGACCTCAAAGTCATCCTTCATTGGGCCACGTGTGTTCCATTTCTACCGACTCACCTCATCCTCTGCCATGCCCATAATAGGTAGTCTTTTATCATGTATTCTTTTCCCTCAATAGCTCCCTTTCTTATACTGTGTGGACTCGTATCGCTGTGCGGTAGAGAGAGAGAGAGAGAGAGAGAGAGAGAGAGAGAGAGAGAGAGAGAGAGAGAGAGAGAGAGAGAGAGAGAGAGAGAGAGAGAGAGAGAGAGAGAGAGAGAGAGAGAGAGAGAGAGAGAGAGAGAGAGAGAGAGAGAGAGAGAGAGAGTGAGTGAGAGAGAGAGAGAGAGAGAGAGAGAGAGAGAGAGAGAGAGAGAGAGAGAGAGAGAGAGAGTGAGAGAGTGAGTGTGAGAGAGAGAGAGAGAGAGAGAGAGAGAGAGAGAGAGAGGGAGAGAGAGAGAGAGAGAGAGAGAGAGAGAGAGAGAGAGAGAGAGAGAGAGAGAGAGAGAGAGAGAGAGAGAGAGAGAGAGAGAGAGAGAGAGAGAGAGAGAGAGAGAGAGAGAGAGAGAGAGAGTGAGAGAGAGAGAGAGAGAGAGAGAGAGAGAGAGAGAGAGAGAGTGAGGGAGTGAGTGAGAGAGAGAGAGAGAGAGAGAGAGAGAGAGAGAGAGAGAGAGAGAGAGAGAGAGAGGGGGAGAGAGAGAGAGAGAGAGAGAGAGAGAGAGAGAGAGAGAGAGAGAGAGAGAGAGAGAGAGAGAGAGTGAGAGAGAGAGAGAGAGAGAGAGAGAGAGAGAGAGAGAGAGAGAGAGAGAGAGAGTGAGTGAGAGAGAGAGAGAGAGAGAGAGAGAGAGAGAGAGA
>BOPN01009864.1:25386-28212 GCA_017312705.2 Penaeus japonicus
TCACACGGGTGTGACGTACCGTCGTCATTGGGTTAAGAGTTCATTATTAGAGGTAATTTAGAAGGTAAACTGAGGTCATCAAAGTGTTGTTAGGTGTTCCAGAGCAGATAAGGTGTTATTCTAGTGGTACTTTTTTCTTCCTTTTTTTACTTCTATCTAATTAAATACTCTCAGCAGTCTTAAGTCCTGCATAAAGGTTGTGGGAATACATATAAACACAAATAGAAAAATATATGTATATGTACATAGAGTATATACAGGGCATTGAAATTCACAATTTTGAGGGATAGCTTTCATGGAGCAAATCCCTTAGAAAATATTTGGAGGATGTAGTAAGTTTAGGGAAGATTTTTCAAGGCCAAACATTATCCATAATTTATATAACTCCAAATAACTAAACAGTTCCTTTACTTCAGCTTTTGCTTTAGTTTATATTCAGTCACACAGACCAAATCAGACATGTGAAAGCCACTGAATAAATGTTTAAGTGTTGACATACAGATCTTAATAAATGTGCTTTAAAAAATGATAAAAGCCACATTCAAGAAGACAGAGTATACACATTTTAAAAATAATTACACTTCTAGAATGTATGCATTTGTGTGCTGTTATATATAAACAAAGAAAAGTGAAAGAGTTGTTCTTTGGCAGTCTATGGTAGTTCCTCTATTTTTCTCAGGCAGAGGAGAGTCTCTCCCTTGTGTCCAATGCATCTGCATGTGCCTCCCTACACTGCCCCTCTGAGAGGAAGCCTTATTGCAGCCCTTACAGGCATGAGGCTTCTCCTTTGTATGTACTCTTCTATGCCCCATGAGATCATTCGTTTTTATGAATGCCTTGCCACAAAATTCACCAATAAAAGGTTTCTCTCCAGTGTGTTTTCTCTGGTGTTCCAGTTGTGTCGCTGTATGAGGAAACTTCTTGCCACATTCATTGCAACTACATGGCTTTTCTCTTGTATGTATTCTCATGTGTTGCACTAAACAATTTTTATGCGAAAATGCTTTGCCACACAACTCACAGCCAAAAGGTATCTATTGTGTATGTACTCTTATGTACATTACAAGGCAACCTCTACATGCAAATGCTTTGGTACACTTTTCAAGTTATAAGGTTCCTCATTTGTATGTATTCTTTTGTGTAATAATAAAGAATATTTCAATGAGAATGGCTTATGACATACCTCACAGACATGAGATTTCTCTATGGTATGTGTTTTCATGTGCAACATTAAATTGCCCTTTTGTGAGTATGACTTACGAAACACTTCACACTTAACCCACTGCGGACGGGTGTCATGACATACATGACATAGGAGCTTTGGCCTGACGACAGGCGTCATGATGTACATGACGTTCGGGGATTTTGGATCACTGTGCTATTTTATTTTGCTATGAAAAAGGAATGAGTGATGATGGCTACTGCAGTCATAATTACTATAATTACCGTAATATTGTGCTAGTTTAACATCCAAAACCTAGATGGCACCACTTTTTCCTAGCACCAGCAGGAGAGAGAGCCTTGAATGGCTCCCATCCACGGTCTCTAGCAAGTACCATCTTTATAGAGCGATGGCACACACTAAGTTGATGAACTCTTGCTCAAAAGTACTGCTGATGAAGGATGTGCAGGCAGAACGGGAAGATGAAGGTGACTCAATCCATACCCAGTGTCTAAAATGTGCTCCTGTGCCAATATGGCACAGAAGCACACTGTGGCGCTCACAGTCACAAGCACAGGTTTCATTCCTCTTCCCTACCTCTTCTTGTTATCTTTATTATAGATGGTTATATGTTTCGTATTCGTTCATGACAGCACAAAGATACAAAAAAATAAAGTTGCTTTTTGTCCTCCCGTAAAACAGCAATACTTCTATCACACTTGAGTATAAAGAAAATAATGAGCTAATATGGATAACATACTACAGTTTTAGTCTACTGCAGCACTGATAGAGCCTGTCATATGGCATATATAAGTCTCTAAACTCAATAAAACACACAAAAAATAAAACACAAAAAACACTCAAGTTTTACAATGAATGACTGAAAGAGAGTGGGAAGATTCAAATTATATTGCTTCAAGCAGTCTCTCTTTAAAATAAAACCTACCCTGGAGGTTGGGCAAGCAAATGGGTTAAAGGGCTTTTCCCTGGTATGTACCCTTTCATGCAGCATTAAAGCATGTTTCTTCTTAAATACCACACTAAGAAGAGGACACTGTGTGTCCTCTTCTCTGAATGTACCTGCATATGTGCCACAAAATAACCTTTCTGAAAAATCAATAGCATTTTCTTAAAATGGAATTTCTCTCTGCAAACTTCACAAGTTGAAAGTTTTCCCTTTTAAATCAACTTTTACAAATCATGCTTTTATCGCAACTCTTTTACTTGCCACTTGTTCTCCATGAACCACTGATGGTATCACTTGCAATGGATCTTCACATTGCCTTGTAATATTATCACATTTAATTCAAATCACATTAACAAATATTGTTCCTTAGGATATTGAAAATTCACTTCTATTCATTTTATCTTCAGTTATTATAAAGATTGCATTCTTTTCTTCTCCAAACCCAAAACTTTTTTCTTTATTTCAACACTATTCTCCGCACTCTCTTCCTTAACAGAAATGACTTCACTGAAGAGAACATTTGCATTCACGTCCAAATACGAGTCCTCCATGATGACAATTGAACCACTCACTTGTAACTATTCTGAAAATGAGAGAAAAGTGGCAATAGGTGAAAATAACCATTCATATACATGTGTGTGTGTGTGTGTGTGTGTATATGTATATGTATGTATGTAAATATATATATATATATATA
>BOPN01009865.1:15276-17264 GCA_017312705.2 Penaeus japonicus
GAGAGAGAAAGAGAGGAGAGAGAAAGAGAGAGAGAGAGGGGGGGGAGAGATGGAATAGAAGGTATAGAGGAAGAGAAGAGAGTGTGATAAGAGGTAAAAAAGAGAGAGAGAGGGAAGAAGGGGAAGATAAGGGGGCATGGGAGTGAAAAAGAGAGAGAGAAAGAGCGACTGTAAAAGGGGGTGGGGAGGAAGGGTGTGAAAGAAGGAAATAACGAGAGAGAGAGGAGAGTGAGAGAGAGGGGGGGAAAGATGGAATAGAAGGTATAGAAGAAGAGAAGAGAGTGTGATAAGAGGTAAAAGAGAGAGAGGGAAGAAGGGGGAGATAAGGGGGCATGGGAGTGAAAAAGTGAGAGAGAAAGAAGAGAAAGAGGGTGTTGGGAAGATGGATGGATGGAAAGAAAAATATATGGGGAGAGAACGGTGAAAGGGAGAACATGAAACAGGAGGATACATACATAGAGAGAGAGAGAGAGAGAGAGAGAGAGAGAGAGAGAGAGAGAGAGAGAGAGAGAGAGAGAGAGAAGCGGAGAGAGAGAGCCTGCTCTCACTGTAAACGAATGGGTCACACATATGAAGTGTCGTGCCAAACTACAGTGCAGATTTTGTAAATCTAAAAGACGCATGTGCAGGACCTTAAGTTCTGCTACATATGCTGGCCCTGCAACATGCTCTAAATGAGGCTCTCCCCCAACGGCTTGGACGTCCTTTTCTGTAGGGAAGCCGCCAGTGACCCCCTGCATGACCTTATGCTAATGTTATGAATTGTTATCCGTCAGTCTGCTGATTATATCTCATACCTAGTATTATTCTACAGAGATCTCAAAATTATTGCTAAAAATCCTGGTAGCAAGCATCACAACAAAGCATCACATATGATACTGAGGTCTAAGGTACAATCATCACTGCCGAGACTTTCATTTAAGCTTTAGAAATGTTAAGGAATATTGTCACCGGGGAAGTAAATACAGAATCGGAATAGACGGCAACATGTCAGTGTGCTAAAGAACCACATTTTAGATAGTTGATGATCCCCATTCGAACGGGACAGGCTTAAAGGGCTGTTTGAAAACCTACATGTTAAAGGCACACGCAGAACAATTGAAAAATGACATTACAGAGAGGACTATGAGGGTTGCCATACGAAGTCATTCACCACAGTCACATCATGGCCAATCCTGTGGACTGTATACATAGATTATCTACTTCAGCAACATCCGGAAGTTTGTGCATGTGAGCACTCATCACGCTCTTATGGCTCATCTCCTACATCCCAGCAAACTCACAGCCAGTCTCACCTTTATCTAATAGGGATGTTTATGGTGGCAGATGAACTTTACTCCATACAAAATAAAGTAATGGTAAAACGTTTACCATTTTTAGGATTCGATGTTGATGCAAGACCTAAGTTCGACAGATTACATAAATAGAGTAAACTGACACATCTCTCGGATATTACAGCAAATCGACAAATGGTTAGCATCGCCGATGGAAATGGAATTGTGACCCTCCACAAGTCTCAGATTATAATTGTTTAGAATATGTGGCAGCATCGTGGTTTATAGTAAATTCAACATTTAAGCCATGCCGTCCCTGCTGGAATCTCCTGCACATCGGCCTGATGTACTGTCACTTGCTATGTTCTACAAGCCCCAGGTTTCAGATGGTGCCAGCCTCCGCCTACACTCATGTACTTCTGTGACGTGTACGAGAAAAGTATTATCTAAGAAGATGCCGCTTGAGGTACCCATGGCACGGTCCAGTCAGCACCTCAGGACCATTATCGGCAGGGGTGCAAGGTTATGGAACAAGTTCGTCGTTTGTGGCAATAAACGCAATTAACACTGCAACAGATGAAGACTGCTGCACACCGAGGTCTTTCCAGCGGCACGATTGGTTTTGCTATAACCAAAAGGACTTTCCTTTCGATGACTTTCCATGTTCTTGTTGTTTTTGACAAAAAAAAAGAGATAGGATAGATAGTGAGTGAT
>BOPN01009866.1:0-15000 GCA_017312705.2 Penaeus japonicus
TATATACATACACACACACACACACACACACGCACACATATATATGTATAAGTATACATATATATCTACATTGGTTCTTCCTTTTGAATTCAACACATCAAAAATAAAATCATAAAACATGTTTTAAACTGTAAATTTTTCTGCTGCGATATCCTCCTATTCAGTGCTCAACAAAACATAACCTCAGAGAAAAAATATATTACAGCTGACAACACCAAGTTCTTTTGATAGTTACACAATTTTCAGACCTCCTCCTGTGGGAAAATTAATCTTAAAGTTTGATTCACTAAATCTAGTAAAGCTATATTAAAATGAAAAAAAAAATTATGCTTAGCTGTGTAGGATTTATCTCCCTTTTTCTGTAGTAGTTTTCTTGTAGCTATATGATATCTATCGACATATTACAAGTAATTGTTGGTGGTAAAATCATACGATACATAGTGAGAGAGATAGAGAGGGAAAACAAGAGATAGAGGGAGTAAGGAAGAGGAAATAGACGAATACATTGATGCATAAGTACACACAAACATATATATATATATATATATATATATATATATATATATGTATATATATATATATATATATATATATTCATATATATATATATATATAATCAATCCCTCGCTTTGTGTTCAACCATAATCCTTTACGACATTCCTACACAACTCTACGGAGATTAATCATCCTTTTTTTTACTTCATTCGCGGTTTCCGTAGCCCGCAAAATGAGGAATTTAAAAGTAAAAAAAGGCGGACCCCCCTTCAGAGCGGATGCCAAATATGCCTGGCAAACTTTTAGTCCTCTTGGGAAGAAGCCAGAAAAAAACAAGAAATATTGGAATATAAGAGGGAGGGAGGGGGTGGGGTGTGGGGGTGTGGGGGTGGAGGTGGGGGGTGGGGGAAAGAGAGGGAGACAGGAGAGGGAGGATTAGAAGAAGATGTGAAGAAGAAGAAGAAGAAGGAAGAGGAAACAAGAGGGGGGAAGAAAATGATGAAGTGAGAGAGTTAGGGGGGGAGAAGGAGAGAGGGAAGGAAAGAAAGAGAGAGATTGAGAAAGAGGCAGAGAGATATAGATAGATAGATAGATAGATAGAGAAAGAGAAAGTGAGAGAGAGAGAGAGAGAGAAACACTACAGACACAATTACATACAGACAAGCAGCCAATCAGAAATAATGAAGAAAATATAAGGCTGTGTCTTTATTACCATTACAACCATAAACTACATTTTTTTCATATCAGAATTACATTAGTAGGAATAGCAGCATGATGCAAGACAGGAAAAATATCATAAATAACTTTTGTATAGTAATTACGGCTATATCGAGGAAGTAAAATTTCTGAGGTTAATCATACCAACAGGGCTACCAACTGCCTCTGACGTCCGGCATATCTACAGGGCTACCAACTGCCAACTATTTACCATTGTGATTAGAAGTTTGTCTTTTGGATCTTATCTTTACCGCGGCCAATATCTCAAAACGCTTGTGCTCGTGCAGAGAGAGAGAGAGAGAGAGAGAGAGAAGTACGGATGAATAGATCTACGCATAAAGGTAGACAGGGAGAGGTGAAAGGAGAGACACGTACTAAAAGGCAAGCGAGCGAGGGAAGTGAGAGCGAAAGATAAAAAGCGAGAAAGAGAAGATCTATTGAAAGAGACTCCATGCAACTTGCCCATCACTCTCTCTCATCAGCAAAGCGTTGCAATGCCGAAAAATAATATCGTTCCCTCAGGAGACTAATTATACCAGTGTTAGTTGCCAAAGTTCTCTTGTTTCTGATCTTTATTGTGATTTATATTGCAATGTTGTTCGGTCCTCGATCTTCGCTAATAGTGAAAAATTGCAGCTTTTCATATCAACGGACATAATGGATTTCTGTTTATCTTGTTGCTTCGTGCACAGACGGGATGGAATAACTAATTACTTGGTTGCTTCCATCTGACATTCTTACATGTCTGTCTTTTACGAATATCATCCAGGGCGTTTGTGAAATAAATGCTTGATTTTCGCTGTTTTTTTTTTTTTTTTTCTTCTTCTTCTTCTCCTTCTTCTTCAGGATCTCGGCATTATATAACTTCTTCAGGTTTGGAATTTCACATAGCAAATAATGCCAAGAATACTTCGAGATACCTCCAGTTCTAACATAATCATCATTATTGTTATCATTATTACTACTATGAACATTACTAGTACAAAATCATAATTCTCCGTCATTACTTTTCCTCGAACCGTTTGTCCAAATATTTCCAAACTCTTTGAAGCATAAAAATTCTGAACTCTAACTAATGTTTTATGAAAAGATCGTTTTTTTTTCAAGACTTGGACATGTATAAAGAGTACAGGACCGGGTCTTCTGAATTTCTTTCTTTCGAAATGTTTATCTGAAAGTCAAAATATGAACAAGATCACGATCTGTGTATATACATTTTGCATTTGGCGAGGCAACAAGAATTTACATAATGAATGCTAAGGATTCCTAGCTTTTTGTTGTCAATATTACGTTGTGTTTATTGAATAACCAGGGAATATATAGCAGGCTATATCTAAATACCCCCTCCCCCCCCCATGATTAATATATACAAACAGGTATCCCCCCCGAAATGCATATGCATGTCCTGCTAAATTGAACAAGGGGACAAAGACAAATAAACACAAATGAAAATATTGCAGATGTCGACCAGTTTTCATAGCACTTCAACACTCAGATTCCAGAGAGAGATTTAGTGTTCAAAAAGAAAGAAAGAAAAAACCTAACTGAATAAGTTGCCAGTTAGTAATATCCATGAATACAAAGCAGTACCTTCCCACGGTCACAAACGCAAATTAAATCAACTTGGAAAATTCTGGGAAAGAGATTTCTATTACATAAACAATCAAAGCGAGAACTAGAACACAGGGAAGATATTCATTAAAATCACTGTATTTCCATAAGGTCTATATATGTATTATGCAATATACCTGTTCACCTTTTCAACATTAATTAACATACGAGTTACCTAGTGATTTACATTTAATGAATACTAAAACCTCTTTAGCAAGAGGCTAATTGTATTTCAGAGGTCTTCATTAGTTCCTTTCTCAAGCCGCATGCTTTTTTTTTTTTTTTTTTTTTTTTTTTCTCTCTTCTGTTTTTGATAAATCGGTACAGAACCTCGTAGTTTCCGGCCTCACTGTGTACTAATCTGACCCTGTATACAAGTTCTATCCGTTTTTTTTCTCTCTCTTTCTCTCCATCTACTTCCCACCATATCCCTTGTTCTCTTGATTCCTTTCTATCTTTCTTTCTTTCTTTCTGATTTTTCTCGTGTCTCTTTCTCTCTATATCTGTCTATTCATGTTTGCAACCACACGAAAATAGACACGGATTTGTTTTTCTTAATGTAAAGGGATAATGGTAATGATGGTTATGAGGATAACAATAACGGTGAAAATAACAATAATAATAATGATAATAATATTAATAGTAATGAAGATAGGGATAATAATGGTAATGTTAATAATAACGATTATAATAACGATAATGTTAATGATGATAATCATAACAATAATGATAATGATAATGGTAAAAGTAAGGGCGATAATAAGGATAATGAAGATGATATTCATAACATTGATGATTATAGTGATATAGGCATAATTATAATCAAGATAATTCTTAAACAATAGTACAACTGTGGTATAATAATAGTAGTAGTCACTTGCATGTGTCTATGCTTAGTTAGACTCACTACATTTTCCAAGTCTGGAAGTTGGAACATCAAAGAGTTTCAAGCATGATATGGTCAACAAAGTCCTGCAACAAAAATCCTAAAGGAATCACACAACTGAGCAGGATTTTTAGAACACATGCAAAGGCAGTTTAAACGGGAAGAGATGCGCTCAGGTGCCATTATGGTTGTTTCAGTATCAAGCATATTTAAAACACACTCGCGGGCACACATACACAAACACACTTGCACACGCACACACACACACACACACACACACACACAACCACACCCACACACACACTCTCTCTCACACACACACACACACAAACACACCCACACCCACACCCACACCTACACCCACACTCTCTCTCTCTCACACACACACACACACACACACACACACCCACACCCACACACACACTCTCTCTCTCTCTCACACACACACACACACACACACACACACACACCCACACCCACACACAACCACACACCCACACACACACACACACACACACACACACACTTTTCATATGAAGCTGTCAAGATTGGTAGCTTACTGTCTGAGCAACCGGAATCCTACCCGACTCTCCTTTTATCAATGCTAATGAGACGCAGGGACATGGGACCCCCCCCCCCCCACCTCCCCTCTGCCCTGGTCATTTTTTTTCATCAAGGACCTACTTTATCCTACTTTATCTCATATCCACTCCTTTGCAGACGATCCCTGGTCTTATTTTTTGGCTTGAGGGGACACTCAGCTTCACTTCCCGTTTGATCTGACAGAGATTAAACTATTAGGTAACATGGAAAACTCTAATCGGGGTAAAACGACTCCCAAAATGTCTTTCACGTAAATAAAAAATCTTTATATTCATCTGTGACGATGAATGGTAATGCTTTGGATCAATTAGACTCTGCTCCCAACCTCAACTGGAAACCTAAAAAAAAAAAAAAAAAAAAAAAAAAAAAAATACTAAATGGGCACTCCCAAAAATTCGATTTCTCTCCTGAGGTCGAAGGTATTTCACATCTACTCAGCTCTTAAGATTCGGGAAATCTCAAAGTCGTCCTTAAATCGGGTTTTGATTCCACACTTCTTATACTCGACAATATCAATCAAAAGCCATTCGTTTAATTAATAATCAACTAAGATGTGATTATCAATTTTCATTTCTTTCTGATCGGCGTTGTGTTCCTACTTTATTTACATTTTATCCCTTCTATCGATGCAATTACTTTAACTATATCACATGAATACACTGAGAATTAAGAAGAAGAAGAAGAAGAAGAAGAAACAGAAAAAGAAATGGAAAAGGAAAAGAAAAAGAAAAAGAGAAAGAGAAAAAGAAAAGAAAGAGAAAAAGAAAAGAAAAAAGAGAAAGAGAAAGAAAAAGAAAAAGAAAAAGAGGAAGAAAAAGAAAAAGAAAAAGAAACAAGATCATTGGTGAATTCTCATCCTTGCCAAGTTTCTAATCCAACCATCCTAACTCTGCCTCAAAGTTGCCCTTTTATCCCCTGCAACTTGCAACCTCTGGAACAATCCCTCTCCTTTCCCAGCGTCTTACAACCTGTCCACTTTTAAAAAAGACAATAAACAAAGTTGAAATTATCTCTGTCCTCTAACTTCGCTGTGGGTGTTCGATGATGGCGATGGATGGGTCTTTTCTCAACGAAGTTTACAAAAAATGGGCTTGTTGTTGGGATATGAAAGTGAGACACATATATATCTATATCTATCTATATCTATCTATCTATCTATCTTTCTATCTATCTATCTATCTATCTATCTATCTATCTATCTATCTATCTATCTATCTATCTATCTATCTATCTATCTATATATATGTTTGTAAAGATCTTGCATTAAAGTTTCACCGTATATCGTCAGAAGATCGTGTAATCAAACTCGGATGCAGTATTGTAATATTAAGCATTACTATGAAGTTTTGCTCTTGGAAATAACATTATCTTGACTTTGGAAATAACTGATATCTGACGGATATCTGTTCTCACTTTTTCTTCTGATATATATATATATATATATATATATATGTATGTATATCTCTATCTCTATCTCTATCTCTCTCTCTCTATATATATATATATATATATATATATTTTTTTTTTTTTTTTTTTTTTTCACACAAGTCGAAAAAGTTTTTTTTTTTTGTGTGTGTGTGTTGTTTGCGTATTTATAGCCCGGGGCTTTTCATGTCTTTCAGCCCCGGGCAAGTGTCCCTGTGCGGGACTCGAACCCGCGATCGCGAATTCGAATTTCCCGCCTTAGCCCACTCGGCCATGACGGCGTCGTGTACCAGAACTGGTGGAGAGGCGATATTTAAAGGACACGTCTGCGTGTGGTCATGTGTGTAAGTATTCATATATGTAAATATATATATACATGGATTTGTGTGTGTCTGTGTGTGTATGTGTGTATGTGTGTTTGTGTATATTTATGTATGTGTGTGTGTATATATATATATATATATATATATATATATATATATATATATATATATATATATATATATATATATATATATATGCATAGATGGATACATACAACCATACTTGATATCCCGCTGTTGAGTCAGCGGAATATCAAAGCTCAACCAGCATCACATACAAGAAGAAATTCGAGGGTTAGGTGTGATGTGCCGCAAGAATGCCACTACCCTAAAACTAGACCTGGCACAGAATAACACTGGATCGGCAAAGATGGAAAGAATTGGGGAAGGCTTATGTCCAACTATGGACCCTTACAAGCTGAGAATAATAATAATAATAATAATAATAATAATAATAATAATAATAATAATAATAATGATAATAAAATAAACAATTTCAAAGTTCAGAAGTACTAATAGCCACTGAATATCAGGAGAAGAAAAAGTGAGAACAGATATCCATCCTTTTGGAATAATGTATTAATGTTAATGCATGTTTTTTTACAATTTATCTGAATATCAATAAACCATAATGATTATTTTTCTTTTATTATTAGTCATTCGCTTTCTAATTAATCTAATTGCATACTCTATTTATTTTCTTAATCTCTATTTCTTATTTATTTGTTAAAATTCTAAGAAGTTAGAATCTTGAAATTGCCAGTAATGCAAATTGCAAGTACTACACCTAGACTTTTTTTTGTATTGATAATAATGCAATGACATCAATAACAACTTTAATAAATCTCAGTCCATAGCATTTGACAACATCAACAAAACAGATAATAAATCGTACCCTCTGAATAGAAAAGAAAAAGACGCGAAAAATAGTGACAAGAAAGGATTCATTAGACAGAGAAGGAGCAGCGGGATTAATCCAAGAGGCTTCAGCACTGTGGAATCTCCGGTAATCAGCTGCAATGATAAGGCCAAATGATGGGGGGGGGGGGTGCTGTTATTCTTTAGTTCTAGACGATATTACTTGTTTGCTTAGGGAAAAGAATCCTTTGTTGTAATCTCTTATTCACATTCACCCAGAGACGTACGTATATAAGTGCATGTATACGTGTACACACATACACACACACACATGCACATACACACACAAACAAACACACACAAAAATACGCACACATACATACGCACACAAACATACACACACACACAAATTAACAAACAAACACACGCAAACAAACAAACAAAACAGACAAACACACACACCAACACATAAACACACACTTACATACACACACACTCTTTAACAAACACACACACACAAACAAACAAAACAAACAAACACACACACACATACATACATAACTGCATCCATACATGAAGAGATATAAAAATACGTACACAGTCAAAACCTGGACTGGAGCATCGAAAAGGGCATCCTATACAAGGATATAAAAAGGAGCTAGAGAAAGTTTGCACCACAAGGCTTTCAGTTGTAAAACTCTTTCCGCATAAAGTAGGGACAGAATTCCAAATGTTTTTGTTTTGACAACAACGTTAAGTCCCAGTTTGCGTTGTCAGTATTGTTATGTCTAGAAGAAATACCAAATAGATGGACACATTTTATCTACTGTATAGGTTTTTGTAGTCTCATTCTTGGACAAAAAAAAAGAAAGAAAGAAAGAAAGAAAGAAAGAAAAACGTTTAGACGTGAGTTCTCAAAAAGGCAGAGTAAGGATACCCGACCGATTTCCTTTCGTAAGAACATTCCTCTTTTTACGGTTCTTCTTTTCGATGATATTTTCTCTCCTATACTCTCTTCCAATTCTCTAATATATCTTCGGTATTCCGCAAAAAAAAGAAAAAAAGAAAAGAAAAAAAAGAAAATCCGTATCATTTCCAACCGGTAAATTTAAGATCCGACATTCGGAGATTTCCGTTTTTTCTATCACATTTTCGCAATGGTCGTATGAAGTATTAGGATCCCGGATATTTTGGGAAAAAAGAAACTGTTGGAGAGACAGAAATCGTAAAATCGCTGACGATACGATTTCGGGTTCTATTAATTGTATCATTAATGTGATACGAAAAACGATAAGAAAATGCGGCACGTGAACGTTCTTTATCCACTTTTTTTCTCTCTCTCTGTCCCTCTCTCTTTTTATCTTTCCTTCTATTTCCCTATCTCTCTGCCTATCTATCTATCTATCTATCATCTATCTATCTATCTACCTATCTATCTATCTCTCTCTATATATGTGCGTTTGTGTGTGTGTGTGTGTGTGTGTGAGTGTGTGTATGTGTGTGTGTGTGTATACATACATACATACATATATATATATATATATATGCATAGATGGATACATACAACCATACTTGATATTCCGCTGTTAAGTCAGCGGAATATCAAGGCTCAACCAGCATCACATACAAGAAGAAATTCGAGGGTTAGGTGTGATGTGCCGCAAGAATGCCACTACCCTAAAACTAGACCTGGCACAGAATAACACTGGATCGGCAAAGATGGAAAGAATTGGGGAAGGCTTATGTCCAACTATGGACCCTTACAAGCTGAGAATAATAATAATAATAATAATAATAATAATAATAATAATAATAATAATAATAAAATAAACAATTTCAAAGTTCAGAAGTACTAATAGCCACTGAATATCAGGAGAAGAAAAAGTGAGAACAGATATCCATCCTTTTGGAATAATGTATTAATGTTAATGCATGTTTTTTTACAATTTATCTGAATATCAATAAACCATAATGACTATTTTTCTTTTATTATTAGTCATTCGCTTTCTAATTAATCTAATTGCATACTCTATTTATTTTCTTAATCTCTATTTCTTATTTATTTGTTAAAATTCTACGAGGTTAGAATCTTGAAATTGCCAGTAATGCAAATTGCAAGTACTACACCTAGACTTTTTTTGTATTGATAATGATACAGTGACATCAATAACAACTTTAATAAATCCCAGTCCATGGCATTTGACAACATCAACAAAACAGATAATAAATCGTACCCTCTGAATAGAAAAGAAAAAGACGCGAAAAATAGTGACAAGAAAGGATTCATTAGACAGAGAAGGAGCAGCGGGATTAATCCAAGAGGGTTCAGCACTGTGGAATCTCCGGTAATCAGCTGCAATGATAAGGCCGAATGATGGGGGGGGGGGTGCTGTTATTCTTTCGTTCTAGACGATATTACTTGTTTGCTTAGGGAAAAGAATCCTTTGGTGTAATCTCTTATTCACATTCACCCAGAGACGTACGTATGTATATACGTGCATGCATACGTGTACACATACATACGCACACACACTCAATCACACACACACACACATACAAACATACATACACAAACAAACAAACAAACACACATAATCATACACACATAAATTAACAAACAAACACACACATACACAGACAAACAAACAAACACACACACACATACATACATACATAACTGCATCCATACATGAAGAGATATAAAAATACGTACACAGTCAAAACCTGGACTGGAGCACCGAAAATGGCATCCTATACAAGGACATAGAAGGATCTAGAGAAAGTTTGCACCACAAGGCTTTCAGTTGTAAAACTCTTTCCGCATAAAGTAGGGACAGAATTCCAAATGTTTCTGTTTTAACAACAACGTTAAGTCCCAGTTTGCGTTGTCAGTATTGTTATGTCTAGAAGAAATACCAAATAGATGGACACATTCTGAATTGAGCCTGGCGTCCTTTTATCTACTGTATAGGTTTTTGTAGTCTCATTCTTGGACAAAAAAAAAGAAAGAAAGAAAGAAAGAAAGAAAAAAAAAACGTTTAGACGTGAGTTCTCAAAAAGGCAGAGTAAGGCTACCCGACCGATTTCCTTTCGTAAGAACATTCCTCTTTTTACGGTTCTTCTTTTCGATGATATTTTCTCTCCTGTACTCTCTTCCAATTCTCTAATATATCTTCGGTATTCCGCAAAAAAAAAAGAAAAAAAGAAAAGAAAAAAAAGAAAATCCGTATCATTTCCAATCGGTAAATTTAAGATCCGACATTCGGAGATTTCCGTTTTTTCAATCACATTTTCGCAATGGTCGTATGAAGTATTAGGATCCCGGATATTTTGGGAAAAAGAAACAGTTGGAGAGACAGAAATCGTAAAATCGCTGACGATACGATTTCGGGTTCTATTAACTGTATCATTAATGTGATACGAAAAACGATAAGAAAATGCGGCACGTGAACGTTCTTTATCCACCTTTTTTTCTCTCTCTCTGTCCCTCTCTTTTTTTATCTTTCCTTCTATTTCCCTATCTCTCTGCCTATCTATCTATCTATCTATCATCTATCTATCTACCTATCTATCTATCTATCTCTCTATATATATGTGCGTGTGTGTGTGTGTGAGTGTGTGTGTGTGTGTGTGTGTGTTTGTGTGTGTATACATACATACATACATACATATATATATGAATATATATATATATATATATATATATATATATAATATATATATTTATATATAATAATATATATATATATATATATACATATATATATATATATATATATATATATATATATATATATATATATACATACATATATATATATATATATATATATATATATATATATATATATATAAGAGAGAGAGAGAGAGAGAGAGAGAGAGAGAGAGAGAGAGAGAGAGAGAGAGAGAGAGAGAGAAAGAAAGAGAGAGAGAGAGAGAGAAAGAGAGAGAGAGAGAGAGAAAGAGAGAGAGAGATATGCATCTTTAAACTATAAATTTCAACAGCCACATCTAGACTACCATCAGTAACCAACAAAAGATGTATGCTGATACGGCCGCGCACACACATACACACACATACACACACAAACACGCACACAAACAAACACACACACACTAATACACACACACACAAACACACACACACACACACACACAAACAGTCATAGATACATAAAGCTATAGATATCATAGACTGGAAAGCCTAATTGCATTGCCTCTGCGGAGATCTAATCAACTTGTACAAGAAAGACCTTGATATTGACAGATGCAAGATGCAGGATGTCATCTAAGCCGCCGTTCAGAGCATGGCAACATCCACGCATAAGACTTCATCCGGTTCATAATTGCCATTTGAGTGAGTCGTCATAACAGGTATATGGAATTAATGAACATTAGCAAGAAAAGGAGGAGGTGGAGAAGAGGAATGAAGAATAAGAAGGAGGAGGAGGAGAGGAGGAAAAACGAAGGAGGAGGATGTGGAGGAGGGGAAAGAAGAAGAAGGAGGAGGAGGTGGAACAGAGGAAGGAAGAAAAAGATGAATGAAGAGGAATGAGAGGAATGAAGAAGAAAAGGGAGGGGGGGGGGTGAAGGAGGGTAAGGAAGGAGGAAATAGAAGAGGGGGAAAAAAAAGAAGAAGGATGAGGAGGAAGGGAGGAAGGAAGAAGAAAATTAAGATAGGGAGAAAGGAATAAGAAAATGGAAGAGGAGATAAAGGAAGAAGATAATGAAGGATGAGAAGGAAGGAAGAAGAAGATTAAGTTAGAGAAAAGGGAAGAAGAAGAAGATGGAAGAGGAGAGAGATGAAGAAGATGAAAGAGGAGAGAAATGAAGAAGATAGAAGAGGAGAGAGATGAAGAAGAAGATGGAAGAGGAGAGAGATGAAGAAGATAAAGATAGAGAGAAAGGAAGAAGAAGGAGGAGGAGGAGGAGGGGGGAAGGAAGTAAAAAGAAAATAAAGCGAGAGAGAAATGAAGAAGATGGAAAAGGGGAAGAAGAAGAATGAAAAAAAAGAGTAGGTGGAAGAGAGGAAAGAAGGAAGAGGAAGAAAGGAAAGAAGAGAGGGAGGCAAAGAGGAAGAAGAGAGAGGAGGTTGAGGAACAGAAAGAAAGAAAAATAAAATAAAAGGAAGAAGTGGAGGAAGAAAGAGAAATAAGAGGACTCAGAAGAAAGAAAAAAGAAGAAGAAAAAGGAGAGAGACGAAAATGAAAAAAGTTTTGATATTCTCCCGTGAGAGGGAATTGCATAAGATCTAATACCCATAATTTGTCAAGTCTAAAACTTTATTACTTTAACGTATGGAGTGCATCATTTCCTTATTACCAACCTGTAACTCAGTCAGTATAAGTTTTATCTTATTACCAAAGTTTTTTTTCAAGACCATATCCATATCATTCCAAATATATATATTTTTTTCACTTCAACATAATCTTATTATTTCTAATACCTTATTACTGCAACGTTTAATTGGCAAATCAAAGATTCATGTACATGTGCAAAAGGATCGCTCAACTTTCAAATATATATATAATTATAATTATAATTATAATTATATTATGCAAAAGTAGATTAAATGCAACCATTCTACTTAATGAGATGCATTAGATCGTTCAGTTAAATTACCTTTCCTTCAAAATAACATCTAAATAACGAGAAATTGCTCTCGGTTTCTGATAAATAATTTGAAGAAGAGATCTCAAAGCGCAAGTCATTAGGAAACACGTGAATGCTTCTATTTTTTTTTTTTTTTTTCTCTCTCTCTCATTTCTGGCCGTAACTTTAATGCATAGGAAAACACGTTGCTTCAGGGCTTTCAGGTTCTTTTAGGGTATCGTCGAAATACGAAACAAATTCCGACATTTTTTCTGTTTGTTTGTATATATATACGTGGTATTTTTTTTTTTTTTTTTTTTTTTTTTTTTTTTTTTTTTTTTTTTTTTTGTGATTTTTTTTTTTTGGTATATAATCATCATGATATAATTTTCCTTTTTTTTATCACAAGAAATAGGCAATAATATGGCTGTATCGTTTAATCATTCGCAACGTGTGTGTTTAATGAGTCAACAACTATCACGATGCTAGTTAACTATCAAAACCCCGAACTAACAAGCGGGCAGTCTTATAACCCAAACGACCGTTAAACCACCTGCCAAGTCGTTCAGGTTTTCCCGCCAAAAAAACGGCGGACTGGTGAAAAAAAGGTCAGCACAAGTCAGTGAGGCTCGGGCGCTGATAGGCAATATACGTCCTGCTCAGCATTTTGTGTGAATTTTCTCATTTCAGTAGCCATTTCTGCAAAGAGAGACATTTGTACAACCACACCAGACCAAAGCTAAGTATGAATCGGGTCAAAGAGACGTAATATATATATATATATATATATATATATATATATATATATATATATATATATATATATATATATATATATATATATATATATATATATATATACATATTTGTAAATCGTGAGACCTAACAAAGACGAAATACATCAAAGGAAAAGAATTTATCACAAGAATGATTATTATCAATAACATATATAAAATCCATATAACTTTACAGGTTTTCTCTCGTCGGAATCCTCGCTTCTCCCCACCACCAGCAAGCTGTGATTTCCGAATTGAGTCCTAACAGAGCAGCATTAATTTTTAATATTCGTTATGGTTTATCGATTTTTTTTTTTTTTTTTTTTTTTTTTTTTTATTGTTGCATGTTTAGCAAACCCAGGATATAACTCGGTCGACTGGGACGTTACATGTGTGTATGTGCATATATCTATCTATCTATCTATCTATATATATATATATATAGATATATATGTATATATATATAAATATATATATATATATATATACATATATATCTATCTATCTATCTATATATATATATATACATATACATATACATAGAATCAGATATAGTTATAATAATGCGACAGTAGACATACGACAGTAGAAAAAACATTACAACGAAAAAAAATGAAAATAGATTTCATAGATAAACATATCAAACTGAATGAAAACACTTTTATTGAAATATTTTCGGTGTATTTTATAAACTGTATGACAAGTTTTCCTTTAAAGGTTTGATCAATTTATATCATTAGATCTATCGATGTGATCAGTCCTTTTTTATGCAGGAAATCTAATAGAAGGATGAATTCCCTCTATATCAAAGGAAAGTACAATAAAAAAAAAACATAATTAATTACATTAATTTTCAAAATCACATTAACTTTTACGAGTCGGTATTTCATTCGAATCGGAAGGGAGTTTTATTTTACATTTGTTTAAAAAACAAAAGTTCAACTTCTTTTAGATGTTACTGATTTGGTTCTAGATTAAACCCTTATAAAACAGGTTCATGCTTGGATAAAAATTAAAAAAAAATTGATTTGATAAAACATAATGATTCTGTGAAAAGAATGATAGGATGATAAGAGAGAAAATATAATCAATATTAGTACTGCTACTGCTGCTACTACTACTACTATTACTACTATTGCTACTACTACTGCTACTACTACTACAACCGCCATTACTAACACCAATAATAATGATACTCAAATACAAAAGATACTACTAACAATGACCTCTAAAACAAAAACAAATTGAACATAGACAAAGACAATAGGCAAGAGAATCCATGCGTGTCAGGTAGAGTCTCAGAGACGAAACAAGGTCACGGAGCCTATCGACCGTGACCACACCAGAGAACCTTGACCTTGTCCCAGGATGGTCATGGAAGGTGGACGAATGGCATCTCGTCAGATAGCGGACAGGTTGGTCATATTCCAGGAGATGAGCTGACAGCACTTAGAGGAATGAGCTTCGTCTGTCGGAGGTGTGTGTCCTCGCTGTGTGTGACGTCACCTGACACTGGGACAGAAGCACTCGCGTTTTTTTGTTTCGTTTTTTTTTTTTATATCATTACTATTGTTGTTATTGACATAAGATTATTATTGACATCATTATTATTATTGATATTGTTATTATCATCATTGTAAAAAATATCATTATTGATTATTATCATTGTTGTTGTTTTTAGCATTGTTATTATCTTTATCAGTATTATTACTAT
>BOPN01009867.1:25000-28189 GCA_017312705.2 Penaeus japonicus
TCTCTCCCTCCCATTCCCCCCCTCTTTCCCCCTCCCCCTCTCTCTCTCTCTCTCTCTCTCTCTCTCTCTCTCTCTCTCTCTCTTCTCTCTCTCTCTCTCTCTCTCTCTCTCTCTCTCTCCCTCTCCCTCTCCCTCTCCCTCTCCCTCTCCCTCTCCCTCTCTCCCTCTCCCCTCTCCCTCTCCCTCTCCCTCTCCCTCTCCCTCTCCCTCTCCCTCTCCCTCTCCCTCTCCCTCTCCCCCTTCCTTACCCCCCTTCCTCTCTCGCTCACTCCCCTTCTCCCTAACTCATGGGTCTATCTGTTTGTCAGTATATCATAATTTATTGTCATGTACCCTTGTCACCTGTCGAATGTTTAAGGTATCCCTAGGTGCTACTAGCATTTTGGCTTTAGAGTATGCTAGCGGTTTCGCCCAATAATTTTTATGCGTTGCTATTATTATTATTTAAAAAATATATACATAATGAAAGCCGCCTGAAAAGTTATCCCTCCGTGATTAAATTCTGTTTTGCTTTAAATAAATCCGTACCGAAGCAATCTGCAAATGTAGGAAAATAAAGAAGGGGACCTGACAGGAAACCCTTGCGCGTTCTTCAGCGTCGAAGATGATATTCATATCCGATGCATGACATTTTAGAATTTTACTCAACAAAGTAGTTTTCCGTCATGGAGTTTTTATGACGAATTGTGACTATATTTTTTCCAAGTAGTTGAGTCAGACCGCTGCGAGTCGTGGGCATGGCTTGATGCCACATTTTTCCTTGAGCGCTTATGCCACTCCCATGATCTGCCCTCTGAGCTGCTCATGCCGACCGTGAATAAGCTTAAAATTCTCGACAAGCACAATTTAAACAGCCACCATGGCAACAGTGGATATACCCTCGTTCTCCCTCCCCCTCTCTCTTCTCTCCTCTTTTTTATTTTCTTTTGTCATCTTCTCTTTTCTTATTGTTTGCAATCTTTGCTCCCTCTCCCCACTCCACCGTTTCCTCTCTCCCCACTCCACCGTTTCCTCTCTCCCCACTCCGCCGTTTCCTCTCTCCCCACTCCACCGTTTCCTCGTGCCCAAGTGGCGAAAGACACGTCAAGTCTTCCACCCTCATTCTAGCCAATAATCTATTTAGTGACATCTGCGCTCTAGCTTTGGTTGTATTGTGGCTAAGCCTTGGTGATTCAGCTGTAGCGACTAACCTTTTAACTCATGTTGACTTCACGTACGAGCGTTAAGTTAAAACTAGGCATTTCACGGATAGGCATTGTTGGCAACACCTGTTTGTCTTTAAGATATCATGTTTTGAATCTTAGTTTTTGTTTATTTTAATATCTAAGATATGTTCATGTTTGCAAAAATGAGATCATGTTTTATGTTTATATATACCACGGCATCGTTGTTAAATACCACTTGCAGCATGTCTTGAAAATAAGCCAATTCGAAATACGTTTAAGCTCCAAACATGCCGATGAATTGAGCAGATGAGTCCATTTGTCCTCACTCACCTCCCAAGACGTGATTCATACGAGTGGAATTGGTCATGAGTTCTTTCGTGGCGTGTTGGGAATCTCTGCGTATCTTTTATCTGCTCCACTTGCCGTCATCGTTGGTGCTCAGATTTTAGCAAATGGCAAAATCTATGTTTGATTCCTTTGTCAACCACTTCCAGGTGTGGGAACGTAAAATTCATGGCTCATGGTATGTGGGTTGAGGGCCCGGTGTTGAGTGCCGAATTTTTCATTAATTTATGTCTGTAAAGTAGCCAGTGTAAAATTAAAAGTGGAGATAATTGCTTCTGCAACTCCCCGGGTATTTAACTAGCCGTTTCCTTTGGCTAACAACGAAAGGGCCATTAATACCAATAAAAAATAACACCCGCAAATGGCAACACTACGTTTAACCTTCAGAAGTGAATGGAGGTGGAGGAGGGGGGTGGGGGCCCCCGCCCGTTACTGTCTATTTTTAGGCGCTGATCGATATTAAAAAGTTTACTTGAAACGAGCAGCCTTTTAGTGAAATCACACTCAATACATTGCTTTAGGCCTTCAAGCACCGTCCCACTCTTGGTAATGACAGCGAAATGAATCAGTAAGCTTAATTAGCACAACCACTTGTGGGAGAGAAATTTCCTTGAAGGCTCCCGAGTTTGCAGATCGGATTTTTGCCTGTGATATACCATCAGAACTCGTAGTCTTTTAAACATGTAAGTTTACGGATGAGTACATAATCATTGATATGTGTGTGTGTGTGTGTGTGTGTGTGTGTGCGTGTGCGTGTGTGCGTGTGCATTTGTATTTATATTCATGTATTATCTACATTTGTTTATTTGATTATTTATAAAATGCGCGTCTGTGTCTGAACAGAACTAATAATATTGCCTAGTATTAGACTTAAGATGAGAGACATTGCAGCAACGAAACAAGGACTTTGCGACGGCCAAATTGTCTTTTGTTTCTATGTCAGGGTCACAAGTTTCTCCACATCCGTAGCACATATTGCTTTAGCTGTTCCCTCACCCATCACACTCCCGACTTTCTCTATCTCTATCTCCCTCTTCTAACTCTTGTAGAGCCACTTTTCATACAAGTGTCTCCTTTAAATATCCCCTTTTCATCTAAAATTCATATTCAGTTCTCTCTGTGTTTTACCTTGAATTGATTAGTTCGTTAATAACATTCTTCCTTATTTTACCGAATGGACTTACTTTTATTATTTCTCTGTAGTTCCAGGAATTTGTTTAGAAGTCAGAATCAGTTTTTTTTTCTTTTATATATGTGTGTGTGTGTGTGTGTGTGTGTGTGTGTGTGTGTGTGTGTGTGTTTAGCTGCCAAGTTCATTTGCTTATTAGCGGACCTACGTGTTTTTGCACAATCACGTTTTCCAAGCCCCCAAGTATCTTAACGGACAGTGTTTTGTGTATTACGTTTTTATTATTTTGTACGTTTGTGTTATTCTCGGTTTGTTTATTTGTGTTTGTAACTTAGTTCCGGATTGGCCGATCAATTTTGAGTTCCTTTCTTTTATTCTTTGTGTTTCTTTTGTGGTTTGATTTAGTAAAGTTATTTTTCTGTATTTTATATATGGTTTTATTTCATTGAGTAAAGTTGTAAATTTGTTTAAGTGTATTTCCTTTTCTTTTGAGTTATTATTTGTTTGTGTTACAACAGATTTAGTGATCGAGATGGATATATTATGTCC
>BOPN01009868.1:12500-20000 GCA_017312705.2 Penaeus japonicus
GAACGCAAAATTTAAACGTACTTTAGGTTACGGTTATAATTTCAAAGCTCCATTGGATGAGAAATTAGATAATTAAAATCGCATAATTTATTATTTTATTAATTATATGATTATATAATCAATAATCCGAATTAAATCATCAAAGCTTGGCGGAGATCAACAAAAACTTCATTGTATGTATACTTCTAAATGATTTTTTTTTTTTTTTTTTTTTTTTAACCGACTGCCGCCATTAACACAGCAACACCTAATACACCCATAGGCCATACGCGTATTATCTAGATCACAACAGAAAAAAAAAATTGACAGTGATAGAAATAATAATTATAAAAAAAAAAGAATCTGAAGGTATGCCATAACATCCACTACCATTGACCCTTCCTTAAGAAAAAAAATAGTTTACCCTAAAAATAGAAAATTGGAAGAAACACCACACTAATGAGACCCCCCCTCTCTTCACTGAATACATAGTGTCTACTTTTAGAACCAAGGCACTGTACCCTAAGATGGTGTGATGGTAGGAAGGAATGAGCGGCCAGTGACTATGATAGTTTATGGAGTATCATTATCACTTTGTCTCACGATACTGTTACATATAATGAAATAGTATCCCTCATTACACATAAAACAATGATGTGAAGTGTTTCATATAATGCAATAGTACAGTGTTACATATAATACGACAATATAGTGTTACATATAATACAATAGTACAGTGTTACTTATAATACAACAATACAGTGTTACATATAATACGACAATATAGTGTTACATATAATACAATAGCACAATGTTACTTATAATACAACAATACAGTGTTACATATAATACGATAGTACAGTATTACATACAATGCAATAGTACAGTATTACATACAGTGCAATAGTACAGTGTTACATATAATGCAATAGAACAGTGCTACTATAATACAATAGCATATGTATATTACAATATCGTACTCTTATTGACCTATTATCACATGGCACTATCAGCCAAATTCTAGCACATTTCTTAGAGTATGCATTATATGACACCATATTATCTAGTTGTGTTATAATCATATTATACAATTATCCCCCTTTTAGTCGAAATAATTAATTTCCGATGCTGTGAATTTCTCTGATCCATTATATTCTAGAAGCTACAATGGACAATTACAGGATATTTATTACAGAAAGATAATTCACGTAAGTTGGACGTATAACTTTTCAGCTAATTGTCCAAGAGTTAAGCCTTTGTATATGTATTTTTTTTCATATATGTATATATATGTTTAAACGTATCAATACGTCTATTTATCTTTCTATATCTATATATGTGAATCTCTCTCTCTCTCTCTCTCTCTCTCTCTCTCTCTGTATATATATATATATATATATATATATATATATATATATATATATATATATACACACACATACACACGCACATACTTATTCTCCTATTTCTTGCTTTGTTTATCTTTCTTTTATTCTTAACAATAGCATTAATAGTATAATTATTGCTATTACTCTTATTATTAGTAAAAGTAGTGTCAATACCATCATTACTACTATTATCATTGTTTCGTTATTTTCATCATTATTATAATTATGATTTTCTTATTTTCTTTTTTTATTTATGATAATGAATAATGATAAAGATATTCATATTAATGGTAATAATGGTAATTGTAAAAATGATAACAATGATTATGATAATGATAATCATATTCATTATGATCATGATAATAAAAATGGTAATGATGATAATAACAGTAATTATAAGGATAATCATACTATTACTTCTACTACTATTGAAAATGATAATGACAATACTGATAATAATTAATGATAATGATGATAATATCGATAATGGTGATAATAATGAAAACTCAAATAACAGTAATGACAATAACAATAACAAGAAAGTAGCAATGATAATAACAGTAAGAATAAATATGATGATAATCCTACTACCACTAATGATGATAACAATAATGATAGTAATAGTAATGATAGTAATAGTATTGAAGATAATGATGAAGATGAAGATGATGATAATGATAATAATAATAATAATAATAATGATGATGCTGACAATAATTATAATAATATTGATAATAATAATGATAACAATGATAATGATAATGATAATAATAATGATGATGCTGATAATGATAATAATATTGACGACAATAATAATCATAATGATAAAAATGACGATGGTAATATTAATAAAAATAATAACGATAATAATAATAAAGATGATAATAATAATAATAATAATAATAAAAAGGATAAAAATAACAACAATAATAATAATAATGATAATAATAACGATAATAATACAAAATAATAAAGATAACAAAATTATCATCATGGTTAACGAGAAAAAACAGCGTGGCCCAAATGGCGTCCCAGAGATGCCTTCAGGTGCTCATGGCGAGCGCTGCAGAAACGAGCGAGCGAGCGCGAGAGAACTCTTTTGCTTTCAGCTTTAAAAGACATAATAAATAAGTAAAGGCGAGAGGCACTATCAGCACCCTCGGGGCAAGAGTGAAAGTCACAATCGTCCACGGTGGGTGTGGTTCTTATAGTGACTGGGAGATGGCACCACCGCAAAGGAGGTTGGGAGACTGAAGGAGTGGTTAGCCTTGTTTTGGGTGACTCGTTTATTTTTGTTTTATTTTTATCTTATCTTGTAATAAATATTATCTTTTATCTATTATTTTATTTATTTGTTGCTATTGTTTATTCATTTATCTATTTTATTATAATTTATTTATGTATTTTATCTTATTATTTGTGTTTGTTTGTGTGTGTGTGTGTGTGTGTGTGTGTGCGAAAAAGGGAGAGATTTCGAAGGTTGGCACTGTGTCATTATGGGATTATCTTCATTCGTGATTTTCTTTTTCCTCTTTTTTATGTAACAGTCATTTAGGATTGAAAATGGTTAATATCGCTTTTACTACATCGGTATTTAATGTCCGTGGGGACATGTATTGGAATTTTCACTTAATTTTCTCTTAATCATCACTCTTATAATCCATTCTTATCCTTCATAAATACCTTATCAATTATTGTATCATTGTAATAAAGGGGAAAAAAATATTTGAGGGCGTTGAACAGGGAAGAGATGGAAGGGAACGCTTTGATCTCTCTCGAAATAGCAACTTTGGGCGTGGTGGAAAAAAAAACGCAGGTGAAACACACAAACACACCTGACCGAGGGGAAGACATCGAAAATTAGGGAACGTGTGGCTCCGCTCGAGTATCAAAGGTGAGGAACAATTTCAACACTTCGCTTGGGGGCGTGATGGCGGCGAAGCAGAAGCAGAAGGAGGAGGAGGAGGAGGAGGTGGTGGTTTGTAATGGAGCATAACCGACCAACCGACCGCCATCGCACAGTTCACACTTGTTGAATGTTTTTTTTTCTTTTGTTTTCTTTTTCATGTAGAATGTTATGAATATGAATTCTTAATATCAACGTCATTATTTTGAAAGGGAATTGAGGGATAGAGGAAACAAAAGAGTAAGTGGCAGAAAGAGAGAGAGAGAGAAAGAGAGAGAGAGAGAGAGAGAGAGAGAGAGAGAGAGAGAGAGAGAGAGAGAGAGAGAGAGAGAGAGAGAGAGAGAGAGAATGAGAGAGAAAAAAATAGGTATAGCTACTAATATCAAGATAATAAAAATATATATATTTATGGGTCAAAAGCGGACAGTAAGCCGATTGTAAAACTACTTTGATCCATGTATTTAATCTTTCGTATTAAAAGGCCAGTTTTATCCATAGCCTCTCACCAAGCGCCTGGTAAAGACTCTGAAATCCAAAGAATCCTTTCCTATTAGAAAAACGAATTATATCAAATAAAAATACTCAAAACACACACACACACACAAAAACAGTAAATTTCGCCTCCGCTTCGAAACCCCAAACGCGAGTTCGAACCCCAACTCCCTGGTGAATGTGTTGCCATAAACCACACCGGACGTCTTATTAGCATAACACTGCGAGGAGACTTCTTGAACATTGGTAACAGTTATTAGGGAGAAATCGAGAGCTTGTTTTCGTGGCCTGGGCTTTTTTTTTGGGGGGGGGGCGGGATTCTTGGGGTCGGGTTCTTAGGGGGTATGGTTTTGGAGCGGAGAGAGAGAGTGGGGAAGGAAGATAGAAAGAGAGAGAGGGGTGGGGGTTAGGAGGGGAGATATAGGAATGGGATGGGAATGGAGGGGGAGAAGGATAGGGGCAGGGGGAGGAAGAGAGAGAGGCGGGGGAGATTGATAGATAGACAGACAGATAGAGAAAAAGAAAGAGAGGGGGCAGAGAGAGAGAGAGAGAGAGAGAGAGAGAGAGAGAGAGAGAGAGAGAGAGAGAGAGAGAGAGAGAGAGAGAGAGAGAGAGAGAGAGAGAGAGAAATCAATAACAGTTCGACAGAAACATAATTCGAGAAGTAGACAAGGCGATAGATACCAAAACAAATATTCATATCGAGAAAGAAAGTAGAAAAAGAGAAGAAAAGAAAGAAAATAAAACAGTGAAAGGTTTCAACCACGGAGTCTCGACAGGACTTCGCCCGGGCCACTTACACCTGCCATCTGGTGGCGCGAATACGAACGATATTTATGTTCTGATATGAAGGAAAGGAGAATTTGAAAGGGTGGTATTTTCTCTATTTTTTAATCTTATTTATTTGTTGTTTTTGTTGTTGGGATTAAGCGAGGATTTATTAGGATGTTTTTGTTTTGATGTTGTGAAGGGAAGAGTTAACAAGGATGTTTTCGTTAGGGATTTTGTTACTGATATAGATGTGGATTCTACAAAAATGTGTTTGTTTTTCTGTTGTTATTGTTTTGCGTTTGGTGTTATGTCATGGAATGGGATCTATAAGAGTGGTTTTCTTGTTTTTTGTTGTTAGTGATGCAGAAATTGGCGAAAGTGTATGTGTGTGTGTGTATGTATGTGTGTGTGTGTGTTTGTGTGTGTGTGTGTGTGCGTGCGTGTGCGTGTGCGTGTGCGTGTGTGTGTGTGTGTATGTGTGTTTTGTGCGTGTGTTTCTCTGTTACTGATATGGTATTTTGCCTATATTTCATAGCGTCCAGTTTTGTTCATGATGTTGAATGTATATAAAGAAACATGAAAAAAATCTAAAATATTGATTCTCTTGTGATGAAAAAGGATAAAGAATTTACAAGGATGATTCTTTATGATGAATGTGATAACGAAGAGCTTTTAGATTTACAATACACCATATAGATTTTTCTTAATACTTCATATTCTATACACTTACTAAATTACAGTAATCATAATAGTAATGACAATAATACCAATGTTCATAATGAAAATGTTGATAATGATAATGATGAATAAATAGATACATAGACAGATAAATATATAAATAAAATTGTATTCTATTTTTTTCGACTAACGCAAATCTAAATTGAGTTTTATCCTCCTTCAATGGACAGCCTTTTCCAGTTATTTCCAAGTTATGTTACACATTCGTCCATTCCGGAACCATGGGATATCATCCCTGGCCGTCAGTCTTGTGTATTGTGTTGTGCTTTTAGCATCTGCCCTTTCTCTCTGTCTCTTTTTCATTCTCTCTTTTTCTATTTTTTTCTGTGCTTTATGTTGCGCGTTTTTTATTATTTTTGTTCTTGTTCTTCTTCTCTTTCTCTCTCTGTCTCTGTTTCTGTCTGCATGTCTCTCTCTCTCTCTCTCTCTCTCCCTCTCTCTCTCTACTTTATATTTGAAACACATTATTGTTTTTTATCACATTTCAATTCCCCCCATTTCTCTATCTCTTCATCTGTTCCTCGTCTTCTCTCTCACTCTCTCTCTCTCTCTCTCCCTCCCTCTCTCTCTCTCTCTCTCTCTCTCTCTCTCTCTCTCTCTCTCTCTCTCTCGCTATTTCTCCCTCGCTCCCTCTCTCTCACTATATCTCCCTCACTCCCTCTCTCCCTCCCTCTATCTCCATCTCTCTCTCTTTCTCTCTCTCTCTCTCTCTCCCTCTCTCTCTCTCTCTCTCTCTCTCTCTCTCTCTCTCTCTCTCTCTCTCTCTCTCTCTCTCTCTCACTTCCCTTTCCTCAAAGCCGGAGTTCAGAAGAGTTACTCGTCTCTCGCAATTACATACCACCCGAGGGGGGGGGGGGGCATTGGCGAAGTCATGCAGCAGGCAGGAAATGTTGCTCTGGGCAATTGCTTGGATTTTTATATGTATTTTTTCCCCCCTCTCCTTCTCTCTCTCTCTCTCTTTCTATCTCTCTCAATGCACTTTTTCTGCATTTCTTTCGTTTTTTGTGTTTCAATTCCTTGTTAGGTTATCATGCTATGGCCGATTATAACAGGGGATGAGTGTGCATTGTGATGTCTGTCATTTTTTTTCTATCTATTTTCTTTGATTTTCAATGGCGCGGGGAGGAGGGGAGTCGAAAATGGCCTCATTATCTTACCTATCATTTTTCTTTTCTTTTCATTCTGTTTTTGTTTTCTTCTTCTTCAAGAATTCTTCAAAAACATCCCTAACGACCCGCGCTTATTTATCTTCTCTTTTCTCTTTTCTTCAAGAAGGAATTTAAGTAAAAAACATTCCTCTGACCGCGTTCGTAATCATCATCCAGTCAGCTTTAAATACTTCCTCCACCTTCCTCTCTCTCTCTCTCTCTCTCTCTCTCTCTCTCTCCTGCTTCTTCCTCTTCTCTTTCTCTCGACTTCCTCTTAATTTCTCTCTCGCCCGTCCGAACAGCCGACAGAGGGAAACAGACGGTCGGTCACGGCTGCGGCGACGGCGCGGCGTCCTCGCTCTCAACAGAAAACGGAGTCGGTGACCCTCGGCGAACCCTCTCCCGTTTTCGCCGAGGCTTCCACTGGAGGCGTAACTCTGGTATTTTATCATTCTCGGTCGCGCACACCAGCACTGCCAAAGACGGATGATGGATTTACAGCAGGCAGCGGCTGTGGGATTTTTTATTGAGGGTAGTGTTAGAGACGGAGTCTTATTATAGCATCTTGGAAGGCATTCTTTTTTTGTTAGATAGTAGTGAATTTGCTTTAATTAATATTTTACCAGTCTGCCTCGTCCCCAAGGGAAAAGGTTACAGGCACAGTCAGACAAACACCTCCTTTTCTCACCGGAGTTGGTAATACTGTCTCATGAACTTCCATCTCCTTCCCCCTGCCTCCCTCCCTCCCTTCCTCCCCCCTCCCTCTCTTCCTCCATTCCTCTCTTCCTCCCTCCCTCTTCCTCCTCCTCCTCCTCCTCCTCCTCCTCCTCCGCCTCCTCACCCTAGGAGTCCTAAGAAGGGCAGCGTTTCCTGCATCTGCTGCTGGAGGAGGAGGAGCAGGGCGGAGGAAGAAGAGGTAGAGAAGGAGAAGGATAGAAAGAGGGGGTGGAGGAGAAGGCGAGTGACAAGAAGAATGAGGTAGAAGAGGAGGGAAAAGAAAAAAAAAGAAGGATCTCAGGAGAGAATGAAGTAGATGAGGAATAGGAAGAGAAGGAGATGAGGAAGAAGAAGAGGAGGA
>BOPN01009869.1:6101-8601 GCA_017312705.2 Penaeus japonicus
TATGTATATATATATATATATATATATATATATATATATATATATATATATATATATATATATTTATCTATATATATATATATATATATATATATATATATATATATATATATATATATATATATATATATATATATATATATATATAGATATATATATATATGTATATATATATATATATATATATATATATATATATATATATATATATATATATATATATATATATATATATTTATATGTGTGTTCGAATTTGCATGAAAATATCTACGTATAATATTTAAATATATCATGATACTTAAATCGCGAAAAAAATGATAAATATTAAAAAAAAAGGTTTTAAAAGCCATTTCTGGGTGTAAAGGCAACGTAGACTTTTTCCCCCACGAACTCGACACAAATACGAGCGTTTTATACGGGGTTTGTGTTACAACGTTAGCCGAAGGTTAAGGGGAGGAAAGGGGTGAGGAAAGATTTCTCTCCAATTCCTGTTGGCGGAAGGGGAAAAGTGTACAGGGATTGGATCGGGGGAGGAAATAGGAAAGAAAAGATAGAGAAAGAGAGGGGGGAGTAGGAGGGCTCTTTTCTGTGTGTGTGGGTAGGGGGGGGGAGGGAGCGGTTGAAAGGTGGAGTAAATAAGAAAAAAAGGGAAAAGGGAGGAGATAAAAGAGAAGGTGTTGAGAGAGAGAAAAGATGAGCGAAAACAAAGAAAAAATTGCTGAGATTGAGGTCTCGATTTTGATTTCCATTGTGATGAGGCTTGTGAGTAAATTCGGTGAGTATTATGAGTAAGAATCATAAAGATTATAAGTGATTATTATGAAAATCATAATTGATTTTCATCTTGATTAGGAATAGCTTCCATGAGTAATTCGAATGAGAATTATAAATAATCATTCTGACGATTTTGAGCAATTATCATAACCATCATTAATTATTGCCATGATTATGGGTAATTGTTATGAGGATTATGTATTGATATGAGGTCTATAATTTGGAGACATGGGGACTTTGATAGCAATCATTGTGTTTTCTTTTATGAGATAAGATTGTGTAATCAACATATATGAAATATATATAAGATTTTTTTTTTATCCTGAAATCAATTACAATATATATATATACATATATATATATATATATATATATATATATATATATATATATATATATATATATATATATATATATATATATATATATATATATATGTGTGTGTGTGTGTGTGTGTGTGTGTGTATGTGTGTGTGTGTGTGTGTGTGTGTGTACGTGTGTGTATAAATGGATAAAAAATACTATCTAAAATATCTCTGACCGAAATCCATCTATATGGGTGTGCGTAAAGAGTGTTATTTCTTTTATGGTTGGTGTATCTCGAAACAACCCGACTACCCTTACATTCAGTTCAAAACATTTAAGGTTGAAGAAGTAAAGAAAAAAAGAGAAAAAGAAAAAAAGCGAGAGAGAGAAAGAGAGAGGGAGAGAGGGAGAGAGAGAGGAGGGGGAGGAGGAAGACAATTTACTCCAAAGAACGAAGTGTTTGAAGTCATTAGTATTTGTTCGTTTCAAATCTGACTATTATTTGATTTTGGTTGGTGTTGTTTGGTGGACTTTTTAAAAACCGTCTATCATTTATGTGCAGTAGTTCAATCACATTAAATAAAATAAAAAGTTTTTTGCAATATCTAGATTAACTCAAAGCAATCTTATAAAATCAGCAGTACTATCATTAAAAAATATCTAGTAATCAACTGTTTCTGACTATTAGGTATCATACGTTGCTCTTCCACTGGTAATGAGAAAAGAGTAATTTCACACAGGAAAGTCACAAACATCAGAAACCTATCTGGCATCATCTCCTTATCTTACTTACTTAACTTGTTTGATTCTTCTTTGTAAAATAAGTAATAAAACTACGAAAAGGAGCTAATCTTTTTGACAAAAGGGTGATATTAAAAGCCTAGCCATCTGATACTGTAAGCTGAGATGTGTGACAACAAGAAAAAACATGTTTACGTTAGCCGAGTCCATTAACTTCATCGACTGTGTCATCATGGATGTCTGTATTTTTCTCATCTCCCTTTTCCACTTAAGCCATTTTTCAGTCTTTTCTTTCTCTCTCTCAATAGTTTTCTTTTTCAAGCTACGAGGAAAATGGGATCTCTCTGATATTGAAATAGACTGATATTAAGCTAGGAGAAGAGAGAGAGAGAGAGAGAGAGAGAGAGAGAGAGAGAGAGAGAGAGAGAGAGAGAGAGAGAGAGAGAGAGAGAGAGAGAGAGAGAGAGAGAATGAGAGAGTGTAGGAGGCGTAGAGGAAGGAGACATAGAGAACGAGAGAAAGAAGGGGGCGGGGAGATGAAAATATAGGGAAGAAGAGAAAGAGGTAGACAGACAGGTAGGCAGGCAGGCAGGCAAGCAGACAGACAGGCAGAAAGTCAGACAGAGTCAGAGATGGATTGCTAAAGAGTGAGATATCATATCCTTATATCCGTATATAC
>BOPN01009871.1:0-2500 GCA_017312705.2 Penaeus japonicus
TGTATTGCAGAGCTCGGCAACCTTTTCAGTGTGAGGGCCAGAGAAAGCTTCTAGGAGTAGCCTGCGGGGTGGAGTGCCAAAGAGAATGTGGTAGTATACACACTTTTATAGAAAAATAGGCAAACCAGTGACTGGATTACAAGAAAAAAAAAAAAAAAATCAGACAAATTATTGACAGCAGAAAACAGTTCATGGCAATATACATATACAATATACAAGAAATATAGAAAAGTACGAAAAGCAGTGACTATGCAAGAAATTAAATGAAATATATGCAAATCAGTGACTACAGAAAACAGTTTGTAGTAAAATACAAAAAAAGAAAAGGCACACCAGTGATTAGATTGCCAAAAAATTATTGAAAAGGTATGCAAATCAGTTATTGCAGTAAATAGTCTCATCAAGACACACGTAAATTAGTTGACTACGCTGTTTCGTGCCGGATCGTTATATGAATATTAAACAGGATGATTTCGGACTCTGCAAGCCGGTTGTTGCCGACCCCGATGCTGCATTGTAAGGAATCCTAGGTGGGGAGGAACAAAGTATAATCGCATGTTTATCTATCCTGCATTTCCAATTTTCAAGGGATAACTTTATAATGGGGATCGAAACTGGAGCTTGAATCATAAGATGTGAAGATATATGTACAGAAAGGAATAGACAATAAGGATTTTTCCAGATGCAGAAGCTAAGTATTTAACATAAGGAGTAACAATACCTCCGGATCCCAGAAGACTGACCACGGAGAATATTAGATTAACTAAGAACTTAATCTCTAAAGAGCTTGTGAGACGGAACAGGGCGACGGCATTTTCGTAGCGAGATTCTACACCAAATCTACGAAGACTTCCGATCTTGCGCAAAGGAAACCGGGAAACGGGACCTTAGTACATGTATACTTATGTAGCATACAATTTCAGAAGAAAAATGATTGTGTTTCTCTGAGTCACTTTCATTCTTAACGAATTCATTTTGTTCTTCGAAGAAATCACTCTTGCAGACTGGAAATATGAGATCTTTATTCTACATCGAAATTAAAGCCACCACCAATTTCATATTCACGGAAATGTACTTGCATTTCAGCAGAGAAAATTTATCTTTCAGAGAAAAAAGCTGTACTTGAATTTTATTTGTCGTCTATTTTCTACTAACATTTTCTCTTTCGAATATTTGGTATTATGTGTATGTGTATATGATATCTACACTTTTTTTTTTCTTTCTTTCTTTTTTAATACAGCTTCTTTAATTGATATGACGCTTGAGACAAAATTAATGGTTGCAAGTATAAGTCCTTTTGACAGCTTTTTGCCTAATGTCTATATCTATGTATGTATATATGTCTGTTTTTATATAAGAGAAAATGCAATAGTTACCGCTAATAACACCATTTGTCTTTTACTACTCTTTCTCTCTCTGTAGTACCCCTCTATCTCTCTTTCTCTCTCTTTTTCTCCTTCTCTCTCTCTTACTTTCTTTCTCTATCTATCCCCTTCTACCCCCCTTTCTCTTTTATTTTTCTCTCTCTTTCTCTTTTTTCCTTCTTTCTCTTTCTTTCTCTCTATCCTCCTCCTCTCTCTCTTTCTATCTCTCTCTCTCTCTCTCTCACCCTTACTCTCACTCTCACTCTCACTCTCTTCCTCTGACGTTTATGACCAGTGACATGTCATCCGCATAACTGACCTGCCAGAAGTGTTTTCCTTCGTCGTGCTGTATGCAACTTCCATTAATTCTCTTCTCTGTTTATGTAATCCTTCATGGATTACGTTTGCTTGATGCATTTCGGTAGATCTGCATATGTCACATTGGAATTGGACGTCCTGTTCGATGTTCGCTGATCATAGTGCTGAAACCACATCCTGTTTCACCGTATCAATCTATATTGTAGTGACCATTGACAATTCATTGATGTAAGTTGCAAGTTCATTTCTTATGGAGCTTGCCATAATTAGTCTTTGTACATTTATTAAAGATTACCAACGGAGTGGGCCGAGCGGTAAGCACTCTCCGAAGGCACGGTGGGTCTGGGATAAATGTTGCTCGTGAATTTTGTTGAAAGTGTTAATTCCCGTACATACACAAAAGAGCCTGGGCACAACTCTTTTACTAAATACATGTAATCATAAAAGAAACAAGTATAAAAACTGATATTTACTTAATCGGCATGGATATATATACAGACATGACGAGAATATAACAAATCCTGCACATACAACTGGAGCACACTACTTATCTTACAAATGTGTCTCTCGTACCGTCCGTTGAAAACCACTGGATATTTATAACACAGATAATAAGAATAAAGGCTCGGCTACGGCCTCTCTCTATATCGACTTATAGCAGGAGGTCCTCTTACCCGGCAGTCTTCCGTCAAGGATCTCTGGCCTCGGAAAAACCTCACTACTATAAGCAAACTGCCGTTTTGGATGAGGAGAGAGTACCAGCAGCTTTGGCCGTGCGAGCTTGAGTCCTTTGTTCCTCTCGGACATCTCCCTCAACG
>BOPN01009871.1:20000-28147 GCA_017312705.2 Penaeus japonicus
AGCACGACCATTATAGAGGCGTCATCTTGTGGTTCGGCCGGCAACATGTAGAGGGCGTGAGAATATCTGATGGTCTAGCTGTACTTGTAAGGGGAAGCGTAAGCATAAGGAGAAGGATAAGCCAGATTTGCGGAGCAGATGCTACGCCGGGCTTGTATGCACTAGGGCGAGCCCGCCTGTGTCAGCGTGTACTGACTCGTGAGAGTCTTAGCTTGGTCCTTACCCAACGCAGTGCCCAGCTACGTCAGTAGCTGGGCACTGCGTCCGTGCTATATGCACAAGGCGGCCCGGTCTCTGCCAGCTATAAGTGCTGACTCATCTGATCATAATCACTGAATGCTTACCGTGGCGGTTGGATTGCCTGAAGGCGCTCCAGTTGCCAGAGGGAAAGCAATAGGCATAGCCGCCTTACCAGCCCGGCGGCTGTCGTCTCCGGGCCCTGCCTGAGGAAGCGAGTGTGCTCGCATTCCATCAGATAGTGCTCTATCTTGGCGTCCGGCGCGCCACAATGACTGCAGCGTTGCTCATCATGCCCAATGGTGGGTATGATTTGCCACGCACAAGGGTAGCCTAATCTCAGTCTGAGAAGACTGACCGGCTCGCCTTGGTATTTTATTAGAGAGTATCAGCAACTCATAGCCTGTGGCGTCTGAGTACCAGCTGGCCGAGCGGGAGGTTCTCGCTTCCTCTCTGTGGCGCTGCAGGGCACTGACCTGCCCTGCAGCCATCATTTTAGGCCTTAGCAGTTCTCGGCTATGATGCACCACAAGATTACTCAAGGGTTTTTTCCTGCCTTCCTCCGCTAGCCTGTCAGCTACATCGTTCCCTTTAATACTAACATGGCTTGGAATCCAGTTGATGATAATGCGTCTACCCTGATCCAGGATTCTCTGAGCAATAGTAAGAATCATGATCAGAAGGTAAACGTTATCAAGGGGCGTGCTTTGCTGCAGGCTGTCAATGGCGGCCCTAGAGTCTGTATGTATGACAACATGCCCGTCCGTCTGGGCTGCATGGGCTAGGGCTCCCATAATAGCGACAGCCTCTGCTTGGAGCGAGGAGGCATTGTCGGACACCCGCATAGCTTGTGCTACGTCCCTTGCTGCAAAGCCGGCGCCTGCAGTGTGGGAAATGGGGTCTACAGAACCATCCGTGAAGTAGGTTTTACTACCTGGTGGAGTGATTTCTGCAATGTTCCTCTCCGCCTCAGCCTTCAAAAGAGACGGAGAGTACTGAGTCTTTCTCCTTGACAGGTTCATGACAGAATACTCTATCAAGGATCTTGCCCACGGCGGGGCTGTGGCATAGTCAGGGTGGGGGAGGTCCATGCCCTTGACCAACAGAGTCTCCTTGAGCTCAAAGCGTATCAACACCCTGGCTGTATGAGACAGCCAGGAGTTGTTGGCAAAGAGTTCATGGTTCTGTGCGAGCCGACGCTGCACTTTTTGTCTTAGCTGCGAGTCCGACGGGGACTGTAAGACCTTGGCAAGAAACTGAGCCGCCATCTGATCGATCCGGGTGTCCAGAGGGAAAAGGTTGGCCTCCAAGAGGAGGTTGGCAACCTTAGCCCATATAGGAGCACCCAGAATGATCCTGGCGGCATCGTTTTGCATGACGTCAAGCCTTTGCCGTAGTCCAGGCTTGACCGTAATCAGGGCGACGGAGGCGTAGTCCACAATGGGACGGACAGCGTGCACATAGAAGGATCTTAGTACACGGTGCCCAGCCCCTAAGCGCCGCCCTGACAGAGCTCTCATGACAGAGAGTCTTGCCTTGGTCCGTTCTAGGAGGTATTGAACCTCCGAGCGGAAAGTAAGCTTACTGTCAACCCATACACCCAGGTATTGGAAGACATGAACCCACTCTAGCTCTAACCCTTGGACTCGCAGCCTTTGGTCTCGGACATCCTGTTTCAGCGCCATTGCCTTCGATTTGGCTGCTGAGATCTTAAGCCCGACTCTGCGGCATTCCTCAGACATTAGATCCAGACAACGCTGGGTCTTTCTGATTAAATTCTCATTCTTCCTCCCAACAGAGATAATTGCCAGATCATCTGCATATGAGATGATCTTGCACCCCGCTGGGAGTGGAATGTCGAGGATGCTTAACATGAGGGTGTTAAACAGAGCCGGGCTGAGGACCCCCCCTTGTGGAGTGCCATTCTCCAGGGGTAGATGCCTGGAAAGGTGACCTTGGAACTTCACTCTGGCAGTTCTGTCCCGAAAGTAGTCACCAATCCAGGCAAGCAGTCTGCCCTTGATTCCTTTGCGGATCAGGACCTCTTGAATGGCAAGTGGGCTCGCCAGTTCAAAGGCCTTCTCCAGGTCCAGGAAAACAATGACAGATCTGGTTTTGCTGACAGTGCTCAGTAAAGTGGCTATACTGTGAGCAGTGCTCTTACCCCTTGTGAACCCATGTAGGTGTTCATGTGGAGGTCCCAGCTTCCATTGGAGCCGGTTCAGTACCATTCTCTCTGCCGTCTTTCCCAGACAGCTGAGTAGAGAGATGGGGCGGTACCGACCCGGCTCCTTTGGTTTAGGGATGGGAACTATGTCAGCCCTCTTCCAGCACTGTGGTAGTGAGGAAGTCTCCCAGGACCTGTTGATAAGATGCAAGAGTGCAAGCTCACCTTCAAGTCCTAGGTGGGAAATGATGGGGTAGGAGATCCCATCACAACCCGGGGCTGACCGCGAACTGGTCTTATATGTTCGCCTTAGTTCCCTCAGAGAGAACATGGCATCGGCATCATCAGGCATGCCTGCCTGGAAGCAGTTCCTCTTGGCATGCCCTCAACTCTGCTGGTAGACCGGCGCTACTTGTTCTTGCAGAGAACTCGAGTGCCAGTCTCTCCGCCTCCGACCGCGGGTCATGGTGGGTCATTCTGGGGGCTGAGCGATTTGTGGCCCGTCTGATGCGGTTCCACAGCTCTGTAAGGGAGGTTTGGTGGCCAAAGGACTCACACCACTCCAGCCACTTTTCCTGCTTTACCCTCTTAGCAGTTTCCTGAGCATCCCTGAGAGCCTCTCTCAAAAGAGCGTGGTTCTGTTTGCGGAAGTGTCTTCTGCACATATTGATTCTGTGGTTGACCTCCTTAACCTCATCATTGTAGTACCAGGCGTCTTTAAAACACCTGGACCACGGACGAGTTTTGGGAATGGTCTCTGAGGCTGCCTCGTCTATGGCATTAACTAGTCTTGCCTCAAGTGTATCCACATTATCATTATGTGAGAATTCACTGGTTCTGAGGCACCTGGCCAGGGCCTCCTGGAAAGCTTTCCAGTTGGCAAGAGGTGTCCGGTGGTGGTTTTGTTTTGGGCGGTGCTTCCTTCCTCTTAGGAGGGGGAGCCCTTACCCTTTGTTCTGCCCCAGACGTAAGTGCCTGGAGGGGTAGGAATGAAAGTCCGGCCGTGCCAGGCAACGCCCTCTGTCGCCGTAGAGCCTCCTTCCTGACGGAACATCCGAGGCTCCAGGCATGGTGCTTTTTGTGGCAGTTGGGACACTTGGCAGTAGTGTCCCGCTTGCCATCCTTGTGTGCTTTGAGGCACACCTCCGTGCTGTGTGCCTGACTACAGATACCACACTTCGGCTTTGCAGAGCAGCAAGCCGGGTGGTGTCCGTACTTCTGACACGTGAAGCAACGGAGCGGATCAGGGACATATGTCCTGAGGTTGTAGGAGCCCCACTACCAAGGTCCAAGGACGCAACTGGGGCTCCCTTCAAGGTGACCAGGACTTGCCTGGCTGGGTGCTTCCCTTGAAAGCCGGGAAGCTCCCACCACCTGATGGGCAGTGATGACCTCAAGGTCATACATCTGGGGGAAGCCAAGAAGCACCATCTTGGACTTCCTCTCATCAGAAGTCAGGGTGTCGCCAAACTCACCTTCCGTCCGTCCTGGAGCTTGTCAGTCTCCCTGGAGGAAGGTGAGAGTGGACTGGTCCTTAGGGATGATTATCATGCCTTTGTCTTTGGCAATTCTAATCGTCAGACGGCACTGTCTCTGGTTTACCAGAGCCCGTACCATCTGATAAGCGTTGTCGAATCCTTCCGGTTTAGGGGGAACCTCAAACTGGGGGAAACTGACTCGGGGCTACAGACTGCCCTCCGAGTCTGTAGCCGGTCGAGGACGCTTAATGCCTGCCTTCCGAACCGACGCCGGGATTTTTTGGCAGGGGCCAGCAGGGTTGGAGGGTCCTGTCTGGCTTCCATTTTTGGTTTGACTCGTCTTCTGAACCGATGCCAGAGACTTGTCTGTCCCAAGGGCTGGTTTGGAGGGTCCAGCCCGAGGCTCTTGGGTAGGCTTTCTCTGAACCGACGCCAGAGCCTTTCCCAACTTTCGACTTTTGTCACCAAGGACCTTGAAAGGTTCCAAGGTGACAGCCTGGGTCATCTTCGCTGTTCCAGGTTCGTCAATGGGGGTCAGTCAGGGCTTTTTTTACAGTAAGATGCCATAAATATAGTAGTTCAATTCATCCTCCAACGCCCCCACCCACCACGGAGTCCAACAAGGGAAAGCTGTGCACTGAGACCATGCTCAGAAGCCACAGGGGTGATGGGAGGATATACGCAACCCTTGCCTCGCATTGATGGCATTTGCAAATACATGCGATTGCCTGCAAGACAGGAGCTGCTTGACCCTAGCCTAGTTCAAAAGAGAGACCAGCCGATTGACCTAATCGAGCTAACCGTCTTGCTGGAATAGAGGACCAAAGAGGTGTGTTGCTAGCTGCAGGGCGTACTCATACACGGCATTGCTCAACCTCCAGGAATCCCGTCTCCCAGCGCACAGGGGCGCCACGCACGGCAAACACATGGACAGGTGTGTGCCCCCTGGGGGGGAAGACCAGGGGAGGGGTGTGATCCCACCTACTAGATCAGCACCTAGGAACGCTTAGTCATCCTTCCTCGGAGAATCAACCGTTAGAAGGCCACCTCAACGGGAGAGAGAGACTGGCCAATTCTAGAACGGGCTCTTCCGAGGAATGAGTTCAAGCCCCCGCGCCACGACAAGGCGGTTCCTTATTGCGGGGGAAGCGTAAGCAAGGATCAGCGGACCTCTTATGGAGGTTAGTCCGCTGTCCGACTCTCGCTTCTCGATTGGAGAAGCGCAAATAAGAGCTGCCAGAAGCACTACTGCCTGTTGAGGAAATGGAAAGAGAATTTGTGGCTTTCAGGAGAATATGCTTGGTTTTCTTAACAGCTCTATTCCACACTCTTTCATATCATTCCAATCTCTATTTCTGAATGCGTGTGTGTCTGTGTGTGTATATATATATAAATATATATATATATGTATATATATATGCACACACACGCATACATTTACATGGACCTGCTGGCTGACTCATCTACGGAGGCCAAAGCGCGGAATGCCCTACGAGTTTGCGGTTGAAAAAGTATAGGAATTTTTAGTTAATAGACGGAGGAAATATAGCGCAATATTACTTAAGTGTATATAAATTAATAACTGTGCACACACACAGGTGTGTATTTATGTGTGTAGATAATTATGTAAACCCCAGATTATATTTTTTGTAGATATAACATGTTTTGTGATTTCCAGAATACATAAATTGACATTAGCTAATATTAAGCAAAGCAGGATAAGTTTCACAGATTCTGTATTAAAAATGAAAATTTTAATGGCGTCCATACACATATTACGTCCTGTTATATTCTTATATCAGCATGAAGTATACATCCTTACTGATGGTGGTAGCAAGTCAGGAAGTGTCTTCAGTATTGATAGCCGTACCTTGTGCCGTAGCCATAGCCGTGAGAGTAGGGATAGCCGTAAGAGACGTAAGGGACGCTTTGGTAAGAGGAGTAAGAGTACGGGTGAACAATGGAGGCTTCAGCTTCGGGTTCGGCCGACCTCTTGTGGATGGGGTGCGAGTAGCCGTAGGGATAGCCGTAGCTGTAGGGCCGAGGGTATGTATAATGTGCAGAGTAAGGGTGGTAGACGGCGCTCAGGAACGAAGGGTCGGCTGCGGGCTCAGGATCAGCGGACCTCTTATGAAGGCCGCGTCCGTAGGCGAGGCCATAGGTGTAGGGGTAGCCGTAGCCTCCTCGGTAGCCGTAGCCGTAAGCAGGCAGTGTGGGATCGGCGTCCGCCTCTCGCTTCTCGAGTGGAGAAGCGCAAGCAAGGGCTGCCAGGACCACCACGGCCTGTTGGAGAAGCACAAAGCGGAGGGGGAACATTAGGTTAGTCACAGAACGACATCACGCCTCACAGAAAGACATGTTCCATTTCTTCATTCGTCTGCCTTGCCCCCTTTCTGTTTACTGTAAACTAATGTTCTTTAGATAAATGTTCATTTCTATCAGATATTAAATGTAAATGAAAATTACATTCACAAGGTCTCTCTCTTTCTTTCTTTCTTTATATGTATATATACATATATATGGCATATATGTATATCTGTATGTATATATATTCGTTTTTTGTACAAGCATAACCATCTGTAAATTTATATCATTATATGTATCTGATGCTATTTTAGAATTCAGTGCTAGAATTTCTGTTGCCCCCTTTCTGTTTACTGTAAACTAATGTTCTTTAAATAAATGTTCAGTTCTATCAGATATTAAATGTAAATGAAAAATACATTCACATGGTCCTTCTCTCTTTTTTCTTTCTTACTTTATATATATACATATATATGGTATATATGTATATCTGTATGTATGTATATTCATTTTTGTACAAGCATAACCATCTGTAACTTTATATCATATGTATCTAATGCTATTTTAGAATTCAATGCTAGAATTTCTAGAGTATGTTCGTAACATTAAGTACATCGAAATGGCTTACCAGGTATTTCATCATTGCTGCGTGTGCAATTGCCAGGGGGAGACTGTGCCTGCCAGAAACGGTCTGCCACTTTTATGCTGCACTTCCGTCCTTGGACCTGTGGCTGACTAATCTCAGGAGGAACTACGGTTCAGAGGGAAGACGTAGTGCGACTTTGTTGAAAGGTATTTGGGGGATTGAGTGCATTAACACACAGACACATTAACAGACAAATACACTCACGCGCTCTCACACAGATGTGCATATCTCTCTCTATATATATACATATATGTATATATATGTGTGTATGTATATATGTATATGTATATGTATATATACATATATGTATATATTGATATATACATATATATGTATATATATACTTATATATACATATATATGTTTGTGTGTGTATGTATGTATGTATATAAATATATGTATACCTATATAAACTTATTTATATACATATGCACACACACACACCACACGTACACACAGTAACACACATAAGCACACACACACAAACACACATACACACACACACACACACACATATATATATATATATATATATATATATATATATATATATATATATATACTGTGTATATATATAATATCATCATCATCACCGTCAGCCTGTATTATTCCACTGCAGGACGTAGGCTTGTCTCAATCTTTTTCACTCATTCCGGTCTTGTGTCCTCTTCTTTCCAGTTTACTCCTGCGAAAGTCGCTATTTTATCCCGCCATCTTGTCATTGGTCTTGCCCTGGGTATCGTTGTGTCGTGTATTTCCCCTTCTGTTGCTTTCTTTGTCCACCTGATGTGCTGTCTCCGATATATACGTCCAGCCCACTGCCACTTTTTCTTCTAAATGCTCTTGAATATATCTTCTACTTTTGTTTGTTGTCTGATCCATCTGGATTTTTCTTGTCTCTTAAGCTAACTCCTAGCATAAGCCTTTCCATTCCTCTTTGAGCACTTACTGATTTCCTCTTAAGTGCCTTGGTCGTAGTCCATGTTTCTGACCCATATGTCATGACGGGGAGGACGTATTGGTCAAAAACCTTTCTCTTTAGACATAGTGGCAGAAGATTTCGTAAAATATTACTATATGTACCCAAGGTACTCCAACCTAGCCTGATTTGCCATTTTATCTCGGCTTCGCAGGATGTACTCGTCTGGATGAGTTGCCTTAGGTATATATACTCGTTCACTGCTTCTAGTACCTCGCCCTGTATTTGTATTTGCATATATACAAATATATATACACACACACACACACACACACACACACACACACACACACACATATATATATATATATATATATATATATATATATATATATA
>BOPN01009872.1:17500-20000 GCA_017312705.2 Penaeus japonicus
GCCTTATCATTATTGATGTTTTCAATAACATTATTACTATTATCATTATTATTGTTTCCATTGTCATTATTATCATCATCTCATTATTACCATTATCTTTATCATTACCATTATTATCATGATTATTAACATTATTATTATTATTGTTATTATCATCATTATCATAACTATCATTATCACAATTATAATCAATATCATTATCATTGTCAATCTATTTGTGGATGTCATTGTCGTTTTCAGTATCATTATCTTTTTATTTATTTATTTTTTTCTCGTATCAGGGTTTTATGGCCATCAATAGTATTATTCCGTCACCTGTTTTTATCATAGCAAATGATAATATGATCATAATACAGAATATATTTATGTAAACACATACAAGAAAAATACACATACACATACAATTGGATATCACTGTAGATAACTAAGAACCTGGGAAAAAAAGGACGGCACACACATACACTTTGCTAGACAGATATGCCTTGCTAGATAAATATGTGTATTTATGCATTAATCAACAGCTACAACTTACAGACCATATAAAAATTACAAGGTTCTCTGATTATTTGTTTTTGTTTCTCCAAATGTGGATTTAGATCAATCAAAATATACAGTATAAGGAAAATGTGTAATTCATCTTGACAAAATGATTCAGACAAACCAATAAATAAATAAAGATAATCAGTTTAACCAATTAATAACGGCTATCTACTTCTACTGTGCTCACCTTTGCAAAGTCTATGTAACATCTGCAACGGTATATTTATTGCATGGGAACAAAAGTATATTTCTTGTTAACAGCTACTATACGGAGACATATCCTACATGCACTCACACACACACACACACACACACACATATATATAAAGATGGGAATATATATACAACTTTGTTCCTTGTTCTTTGTTAGAATAAGGCTTATTTGAAATTGGAAATACGGATATCAAGTGATAACGGAAATATACCTGCTACTCAAGAGTATTATTATAAACCTAAGCAAAACTACCTAAACGTTAGTAGTATTTTCTATTATTATTATTCTTTTTAATGTGGTTAACCTTGAATATAGGAAGAAAATCAACAAAACGGAAAGCCATTTGAAATATATATTCCTCTATGTATTTATTAATTCTGTCTCTCTTACGCTTATAATAACTTTTATTGACATTACTTTCTCCTTGAATATAAGCCCTTTATGAATAGTCAGTGATGATACTGATATATCATGATATTGCATGATAGATAATTAAATAGATAGATATACATATCGATGAAACTAGATGTGATTAAGAAAAAAAACATTGTTTATCTATTTCATAGCCAGAGACTAAAACTAACCGGTGTAAAATATGGTATTATGCAAAAAGTCATACTAATCACGCTTAAATTTTTCATTTGTGAACATACAACTGCATTTCCCAATTTGTATGATTGTTATACGAGGCCATAACATGATATGTATATATTTATACGCAATTAGCAGCATTGCAATTCAGTAAACACCAAACTAATTGTAAACATACATCAGTTAAATTTCTAAGTTCCGTACAATTAATTTTATGTTATCAGGGTTGGGTTGTCGAACCGTGAGACTTGCTTTTTACTGTCGGATGTTAAAAATACCTAGTCGTATAGGCAGATGCAACATATTGCGACGTGATAGTCCTTTTTAAAGCATTATCTATTTAGAAATGGAATTTTATGATAACTTAATTCAAATCCAAAAATACATACCATAGAAAAAAAAAAATATGTGGCTTGTATCAACATCTACACGCGTGAGCCCGTGTTCATATGTGTGTGTGAGTGTGTGTGTGTGTGTGTGTGTGTGTGTGTGTGTGTTGAAGCTCTCGTTTTATGTAAAGAAAAAGGTAGGCATTTATACTATATGTGTTACAGACATAGATTGTATATGGTATTTACGTATAGTGTAACGCCATTGTGTGTGTTTGCGTGTTTCTTCTACAGGAAGATAATATGAGCTTATTCACATGAAAATTTATACGTTTCATACTCGTCGTTTTAAAATAATAATTTTCATCTATCATACGTATTGAGTTGTATAAACAGGGAGATGCAGACTACTAATCTTAATGTGTGCGTTGCATAACATGTGACTAATTCTAAAAAGAAACTTGGCCTTCACTTATCATACTACGAGGTAATCAAATTGGAGTCGGATCTTTTTCATTATCAGATTAGCCCGGATTTTCATTTGTTTATACTAAAGTTTGATTAGATGTTTTGTAACGAATCTTTCTTTGAACTCTCTTAGGTTCAAATATGAAAAATAGTTGAACTTCTTATTCTTCTTAAACTAAAAATTCAATCAGTAGTAATTGAATATCAAGATGATGATTATAATGGTGGATACTACGAAAATATAGTAGTGGATAAAGTTTCTATCACTAATATCGTTTTGCTATATATTCGGAGGAATTCCTTTTTTTTCCTGATTAAGAGACTGATTCGCGCCCGAAGTCTACGTTACACAACTCCA
>BOPN01009872.1:25000-28144 GCA_017312705.2 Penaeus japonicus
TATTTACAGTAATACCTTTTGATATGGAAAAGAAATAAAATACTCTTGGATTGAACACAGAGCCTCACAACTGCACAGCTCTCCTTAATCCCGTTCTCTCTTTTTATCTGTTCCTTTTTTTGATTCTCCCATTTTCTATCTATTCCTTTTTTATCTCTCTCTCTCTCTATATTTCCCTATATAAGCCCTTTTTTCATTCTCTCTCTACATAAGTCGTATTCTCTGTCTCTCTTTCTTTAACTCTCTCTCTCTCTCTCTCTCTCTCTCTCTCTCTGAATATTAAGTGATCGAGTTATGTAATGGGAAACTAAACTACTTTATTCATCGTGAATTTGGTTCAAAATGAAAAAAAAAAAAAAAAAAAAAAATCCAATCATGTATTAATCATGTAATAAACGTCTTTTACTTTGATCTAATTGTTCAACACAGTTAATTACATAATACATTCTGACAAGTACAGTACGACGTTAAGGGTTCAATGGTTACCTGAGAAGTCTCATTGGGCAAACAGTAACAAATGTTGTACTGCTTGATTCTTGGTCCATCATTGACCATATTTTATATCAATGACCTACTGAATTCAATGCTTAGGTAGACGAGAGTGTTATTAATGATTATTGTTATAATGATAAGGATAATAGCAAAATTGATAACAATAATAATGATGCAAATGATAATAGTAGCAATTGTAATTAATATTATGATACTTATGATAATTTTGATGTAAATGATAATAATAATGATAGTAATGATAATAATCGTAAACATAATGCTAATCATAATAATAACAAAAAATCAATAACGAAGATAATAATGATAGTGACGATAATGATAATAAAATTGAAAATGAGAATAGTAACAATAATCATGGCAATGATAATGATAACAGAAAAATACAACAATAATTAAAATAATATTTAAGGTAATCATGATAATAATGAAAATGGTGAGAATGATAATATAAGTCATATAAACGATGTCCATGATAATAGTTGTGTCAATAACAATAATAATGATAGTAATAGCAACACCTACAATTATAGTAATAATGGAAATCATGATAATAATGATGATTACCGTAATCATTCCAAAAGCATTTATCAAAATAGAGATGCAGGTGATCGAACCCGGCGCCTTTCACGTGCAAAGCGAGCGCTCTACCACTAAGCTACATCCCCTTGATTTGGTGTTTATTGTAATGATGATAACAATGATAAAAATAGTAATAAAAAGGACAATATTAATTAAAATAATGATGATGACATTAACGATGTTAATGGTCATAATAAGGATGATGATATTGATATCAATACTATCAATGATAATGATGATAGTAAGTAATGGTAATGAAAACATTTTAAGATATCAATGATAGTGATGATAACAATAAGCATACTAATAACAATAATGATGATCGAAATAATGATGATAACAAAAAATGTATCTATAATTTAGTTGATATTTGTAATCAATATTATCGTTATAAGTAATAATGATTTTATATATACATATATATATATATATATATATATATATATATATATATATATATATATATATATATATATATATATATATATATATATATATATATATATATATATATATATATATATATATATATATATATATATATATATATATATATATATATATATATATATATATATATATATATATATGTATATATATATATATATATATATATATATATATATATATATATATATATATATATATATATATATATATATATATATATATATAGTATATATATATATATACATATATATATATATATATATATATATATATATATATATATATATATATATATATATATATATATATATATATATATATATATATATATATACATATATATATATATATATATTTTTCTTCTTCTTCTTCTTCTTCTTCTTCTTCTTCTTCTTCTTCTTCTTCTTCTTCTTCTTCTTCTTCTTCTTCTTCTTCTTCTTCTTCTTCTTCTTTTTTGGTACTACACAAAGTCACTAGCGTATGCAATGTCCTCACAAATTATGAAATCTGTCGATCTATCCATCAGCTGTATTTTGTAGTTGGCCAGTCCATGACCCCCTAGTAGAAATGGATGCACCTGTACTTTGGTGTCTCCCTCTACCCTCGCAAATTTGCATACAGGAAGTTATTAAATTCTTGGGTGGATGTTTGAAGCAGATCGGGGCGTGATTTTCCTCGGGGTGTGAATGTTCTTCCTTTTTCTCTTTCGTTCGTGTGTGTGTGTGTATTTATATGTATATATCTGTAACTGTAAATTTGAACCGTGAAAATTAATAAGACTTCACTTCATCCCTCTAATTGAATGAATTAAAACAATATGATAACGAAGATGATGATGATAACAGTGATGATAATGATGATAGCAGATAGAAATGTGATATAAGAGTGTTAATGATGATAACAGCTATAATAATGATATAATAGTGGTGATAATAATAATTACGTACGGGCAAGCATACGGTTAAAAAAAATTTAGTCCCGATTGTCGCTAAATATCATCTCTTTTTATCTTCATAACTTATACATATCAATTTATCACTGGGTACAGACACTAGCTTTTACGAAAAAAAAAAAAAAATGTATCCGAAGATCTTAATATAGACTTATATAAAACACTCCGAAGCTGGAAACTATAATGATATGTACATAGATATAGAAATTGTAAGTACAAGATTTCTTTAAGGACATTTGTAATATTGGTCATCAAAAGGTCATTACGATAGTACCTTTAATGAGGTATCCTTTAATGAAGTACGCGCCTATATGCGAAGAGATATAAGGATACAATTTTCATTCGTTGCCGCAGGATAAGTACCTGAGATTAATTTGAGTGTTAAGTTAAAGGTACTAGATTGGAATTAAGGCCGGATTAAAAAAAAAAAAAAAAAAAAAAAAAAAAAAAAAAAAAAAAAAAAAAAGTGGAATAAAAGAGAAACCCGTTTTTTTCTCGTATAACCACTATGAAGAGAGAAACGAAAGAAGTAAGGAAAAGAAAGAAAGGCAGAGAGAGAGAGGGAGAGAGAGAGAGAGAGAGAGAGAGAAAGAGAGAGAGAGAGAGAGAGAGAGAGAGAGAGAGAGAGAGAGAGAGAGAGAGAGAGAGAG
>BOPN01009873.1:10000-17500 GCA_017312705.2 Penaeus japonicus
CTGAGAGATATCGCCTCAACACATTCCATTTCTTTGTTTCTTTGTATGCCCCACATTTGGAAGAAAATTCATAATGATATGACACCTGTGGTTTTACCATACCACCCTCAGTTTTGACATGTGATACCTCGCGTGTATTACCGAAGTACCCCGTCTAAAAAGCCGTAAATTTCCCGTTTTCTAATTATGACATTAACCTTGCCTGCTATGGCGTCAAGTCAACCTCAAGTTCCGGAAACTGAGGTTGACAATATAGGCTGAGGTTTCGCCTGGTCCTTGTTTGTAGGACGAGGTCGAGTGGTTTCTATGAGTTAATGGTCCTATGGTTGGGAGGAAAGGCATAATATTCATTTAGCTTTGTGTGTGTGGGTATGGGTGTGTGTGTTTGCGTTTGTATGTGTGTGTTTGTGTGTGTGTGTGTGTGTTTGCGTTTGTATGTGTGTGTGTGTGTGTGTGTGTGTGTGTGTGTGTTTACGTTTGTGTCTGTGTGTGTGTGTGTTTTATCATATTGATGCTGAAATACAATTAGTTAAAACGTGAATATCTCACCTTGACGATAGGTAATGATCATATCAGCCATACACTTCCTTGTAGAATATCTTGCTTTTGGAAATATTAATCTCAAAATTTAGTCCAGGACATCTTTGACCTCCATATAGTGATTCTCCCTCTGCAGTTAACGATATTTGATGTTAATTAAGAAAACCCTAACGCCATTATCATCTAAAAGTAAACACTTCAGTCGTATTTGATCTAATTGACTCCCTCTGCTGTGACAAACGCTGACATTTTCACAACAGTTATAAAACCCTCCGAGTTTCGAAGTCCTCTACACTCAGCAAAGCAATTTTCTGCGCATCCTGTCTGCTTGATGGCAAAGCATAATTACTATATTTTGCAAGCAAATGAGAAGACTAGCAACGACGACGGCCGTGATTTCCAAAGAACGAGGTCAACTCAAGGGCAAGATAGATTTTTTTAACGCCATGGTGATCTAGTTAAGAGTCAAGGATTCAAAATTCTAATTTCAAAATTTAGGATCACCTTGATTGCTTAGAGTTAAAATAAGGAAAACAAAACAAAAAAAGATAAACTAATTCATGAATAATCCGCCAAAAAATACGACCGACCCAGATGATTAAATAAAAAATGAAAACAAGGAAAAGACCCAATTTCCAAACATGACTCGAAATACGGATACAAAGGGGGGGAAAAAGACATAAAAGAGGAATAGACAAATAGATAGAAGATAGACAAAAATAGAGGAAAGGTGACCAAAAAATAATGAAGAAATGGTGACAAAAAAATGAAATAGTGAAGAGACGAATGGAACGAACCGAGAAAAGAAGAGGCACTGATTGCATCAGAATGCATCCGCGTGGCCTTTGCACTCCGAACCAGATTGCAATTGATCGTCATGTACTAAAGGGTTGCAATCGGGAAGGAGGAAAAGGGAGACGAATACGAGAGATCGCGGGCCGTCGCGGAACTAGATTATGTTTGGTGAGAGCTGATGCTCCGCCATTGCTTATTGGTGTTATTACTGGGATTCTCTTCGTTTCCTTCTTCTTGTTTTCATTTTTTTTCTTCTTCTGTCACTTCGTTTCTTCTGATTATTTTTTTTTATCTCTCTCTATCTTTTTTTCTTTGTGTATATATATATATATATATATATATATATATATATATATATATATATATATATATATATATATATATATATATATATATATATGTGTGTGTGTGTGTTTTTATATATATATATATATATATATATATATATATATATATATATATATATATATATATATATAAAGAGAAAGAGAGAGAGATTTTTGTCTACCTCTATCTATCTATCTATCTACTCCACTATCTCTGCTTGCCCATCTGTACCATCTCCCGTCCCGTGCCTCTTCCAGAGCCGCCACTCCACCTCCCACTCTCTCTCCCTGTTCTCCCTTTGCCATTTCCCCCTCTTTCTCTGGTCCTCCTCCTCTTCCTCCCCCCCCCCCCCCTTGAGAAAGAGATGTCGGCGAGGGCGAAAATGCCTCGCCCGCTTCCGTCTGACAAAGGCGCGAGTCAGGCCATTTTATGACCTCTCGCTCTCCTTCTCATTTTATCGCCAGCTCTCCCGGGCGGCGAAGGAATTACGGCGCTTTGGACAGGGGCGGTAAGGGAGGAGAGGGGGGGGGGATGAGAAGAGGGGGTGGGGAAGGGGAAGGGGGAAGGAATAGGGGGTAGGGAGGAGGGTGGGAAAGGAGGGTGAAGGGGAAGGGGGAAGGAATAGGGGTGGGGAGGAGGGTGGGAAGGGAGGGTGAAGAGGAAGGGGAAAGGGAAAGGAAGAGGGGTGGGGAAAAGGGAGTAGGAGGCGGGAAAGGAAAGGGGTGGGAGAGAGAAGGGAAGATGTTAGATAGGAGGAAAGGGTGGGGAAGAGGTGGAGAGAGGAAAATAGAAGACGGAAGGAGGGGGAGGGGAGAGGTAGATGGAGAAGAGAGGGGAAGATGGTCGAAGAGAGGAAGGGGTAGAGAGGGGAAGATGCTAGAGGCGAGGTAAGAAGAGGAAGAGGGAGGCGGGTAGAGAAGAGAGTGAGAGAGGAAAGAAAGAGAAAGACACTATTATATGGTGACTGATATGGTGGTGACGGTGATGGCGATAATGGTGATGGTGATGGTGGGGACGATAGTGGCTGTGATGGAGTTGAGGATGAAGATGAAGACGAAGATAGAGATGATGAAGACGAAAAAGAAAATGATGACGATGATGATGATAGCGGTAGTATATCAAAGACAGAAAAGAGTAGACACATGACCATCTCCTCACCAAAGGCAAACCATCCAAAAACGAAAAAAAAGTAAAATACATTCACGAATTTTATCAAGCTAGAGAAGTCAAGAACCGAACTTAAAAAAAAAATAAAAATAAAAAATAACACGAGACACCAAGAAACAGAAAGAGGGGAAATGGAAGACAAATAAAACGCGACGATAAGCGCTTAATGCTAAGTACAATTTCCAAAAACGCTTTCGCCATTAGCCACGATAGAGTCCCGTACATAAAGGGGAAACTGCCCTCAGGCCGTTAGTCCATTAAGGGGAAGGGAAATGGCAGGCGCCAATAATAGGCCGAGGGGATAGAGAGGGTGTGCTTATCATGCTCCCCTTTTTTCTGGTCTTCAAAAAACCCGACGGACACCTTTGAAGTGCTCTTTTTTGTTTGTTTGTTTGTTTGTTTGTTTCTTGCAACTATGGGCATCTGGAAATATTACTTGTCCTTAATATGTTCTTTTTCCTTTGCCTTTGTTCTATTTTTTTTCTATTTTTTCTCTCGTTTCCTCGCCGGAATCTGCTCCAGCTCCTCCGCGCGAGTGTCGATGACTTTCCACTCGCCACTCGCCCTCTCTTGAGTAGCCGTTTACTCGTCCTCGAGCGGAAGCTGGTGTGCAGGTTCAAGGGCGAGGTGCGAGGTTGGGCCCTTGTCCTATGCTCTTGGGATGCTGCTATTGATAGCTGCGTTTGCTCTCTCTTTGCCACTCTCTTTCTCTCTCTCTCTCTCTCTCTCTCTCTCTCTCTCTCTCTCTCTCTCTCTCTCTCTCTCTCTCTCTCTCTCTCTCTCTCTCTCTCTCTCTCTCTCTCTCTCTCTCTCTCTCTCTCTCTCTCTCTCTCTCTCTCTCTCTCTCTCTCTCTCTCTCTCTCTCTCTCTCTCTCTCTCTCTCTCTCTCTCTCTCTCTCTCTCTCTCTCTCTCTCTTTCTCTCTCTTTCTCTCTCTTTCTCTCTCTTTCTTTCTCTCTCTCTCTCTCTCTCTCTCTCTCTCTCTCTCTCTCTCTCTCTCTCTCTCTCTCTCTCTCTCTCTCTCTCTCTCTCTTTCTCTTGCTCTTTGTCTTTGAAGTTTTCAAGATGGAAGCAAGGCTTTCACATTTTTTCTAGCTCAGATTTTCTCTAACTCTTTTTCTTTCTTTCTTTCTTTCCTTTTTTTAACGTCTTCTCGGCAAGGTGGAAATAACTTTGATTTACTTTTATATAAAAAAAATCGTCTAGCATTTATTAACAGAGAACTTCAACAGGAATCTAAGACAAGTAAGAATAGAAATCGAACCATGGACGTCTTTTCATGTCTGATTTCCGTGATGAATGACGTCATGACCGTTACGCCATTGTGAACGCCCCGAAGTGCGTTCGCTCTGCATGAGAGTCTCGCCCGAGGAGACTCAGCTTGTCACTCGCTGATGAGTTCTTGGTGTGACTGTTCCTCCACGCCCCTCCCCCCACGTCCCCCCCCACCCTCGCTACCCAACCCTCGTGCCATCACGTAACGAATGCCGATTGGCTGTTAGTAGACACTTCCCTCTCAGGGTAGTAATTAGCATCGCGTCGAACGAGGCAGCGGATGGTTATGCAACGCCACTGCCAACGGAGTGCCCAATTAAAGCAAGTGGGGCAAGGGTGATTGATTGGCGAGCTGCGTCGAATGAACTCATCACGCGCGCCTTGCCTTTTCGGTGCGCGTGATCTAGAGTTTGGTCCTGGTCCTCCTTCGAAGTGAAAACCAAATACGCCCTTTTTCATGTGTATTCTTTATTGTGAATTAGCTCTTATGAGCTGTTTTCATATAATGAGGTGAAGATATATGTATATATATTCACACACGTCCGCTCCACATTGACACTCTTTCACACTAAGGGCGGAAGAGGGTGTCATTTCAAGGCAAACCTGCGCCGGAGGTAATTGCTGCCGGAAGGAACATCTCTCTCTTGAAACTTCCTTGAGAAAGTACCAGTGCAAATAGCAACTGCAGGAGCTGCGACTCTGGTGGAAAGAGAAACTTCACTGTTGCAAACACCTTTTGCAAATCGGAAAAAAAGCATAGAACAAAAATAATTATTATAACCATGACATTTGAGGAAAGAAAGCCAATAATAGTCTTTAAAAAGGAAACGTTAAAAAATGGGACGACATGTGTACTCAGCCATGTAGTCATTTATCTTTAACAACACACATTTTCAACCCGTTTCGCAAGATTTCGATCACCGCCGCGAAGGGAAATGCAAAATGGTACTTTAAATACGGACTTTCTCTACCCGGTTATTAAGTGTAACAGAGAGAGAGAGAGAGAGAGAGAGAGAGAGAGAGAGAGAGAGAGAGAGAGAGAGAGAGAGAGAGAGAGAGAGTTAGAGGAAGAGAGAGAAAGAAAAAGAGATAGAGGACCCAATACGACAGAGAGAGAGAGAGAGAGAGAGAGAGAGAGAGAGAGAGAGAGAGAGAGAGAGAGAGAGAGAGAGAGAGAGAGAGAGAGAGAGAGAGAGAGAGAGAGAGAGAGAGAGAGAGAGAGAGAGAGAGAGAGAGAGAGAGAGAGAGAGAGAGAGAGAGAGAGAAGGATAGTAAAAGAGTTAGAGAAAGATAACGAGAGAGATAGAGGACCCAATACGACAAAGCGAAAGTAAAATAGAGAGAACACAAGGAGAGAGAGAGACAAGAGGCAGAAAGAGAGGGAACCTAAGAAAGAGAGCTAGAAAGAGAGAGCCAAAAAAAAGGTAGTAAAGTTTCCCCCTTAAGTCATCATCTGTCACCACCAACAGGCCACCCAAGCAGGCCGCCATTCCCCCCTACCTTTACCCCCCCCCCCCCTTATTCTCTAGAATGAACGATTGTGCACGGACAGCCAAACTCTCTCTTGCTCCATAGGAATGATGATTTGAAAGGGAGTGAACTATCAAGAGAAAGTGAATCAAAAATACAATGGATGTGTTGGGTGCAATTTAACTTGAATAGCGACATAAATAATGGAAATATAACGTACTGTCTGTAGGCTTTTCACTCGCCATGGACACGTATGGTGGACATGACTCTCGTCTGTATTTGTATCACGGCTTTAATTACGATGAATGTGCCTTGTTTATAACGTTGAGGACACGGTTACTCATGGCCTGTGTGTTTGGATTTGTGTGCGTGTGCGTGTCGGTGTGTGTGTGTGTGTGTGTGTGTGTGTGTGTGTGTGTGTGTGTGTGTGTGTGTGTGTATTGCTTTGTATTCCTAAACATACATTCATATACACATTGTCGTTTATAACAAGGAAGGAGAGAGAGGGAGCACGGGAAAGCAAGACTATGTTCGTTAATCTTTTCTGTCTCAGCCTGTATCATTTCCTTTGTCTTTTGTCGACCTTTATTCTGTTTTTTTTCTTCTTCTTCTTCTTTTTCTTTCTTTCTTTTTGTTCATCCGAGTTCAATATTAAAGGGAAGGAGTTCAATGAAACAAGAGAGAGAAAGCAGAGAGAGGAGAAAGGAAAGCAGTAAAGAGGTTATTGCCACAGAAGTTCATCTGAATATAAACAAGTGTTATACATCCCCCTTCCTCCTCCTCCCTTCTCTCTCCTGATCGCCTCCTCATTCCCCCTCCCCTCTCCCTCCCCTCTCCCTCCCTTTCTTCCCTTCCCTCTCCTGATCGCCTCCCCATTCCCCCTCCTCTCTCCCTCCCCTCTCCTTCCCTTTCTTCCCTTCCCTCTCCTGATCGCCTCCTCATTCCCCCTCCTCTCTCCCTCCCTTCTCCCTCCTTTTCTTCCCTTCCCTCTCCCAATCTCCTCCTACCTTCCTTTCCTCCCTTCTCTCTCCTGATTTCCTCCTCCCTCCCTCCCTTCTCCCTCTCCTCCTCCCTCCCTTTCCTCCCTTCCCTCTCCCGATCTCCTCCTCCCTTCCCTCTCCCGATCTCCTCCTCCCTCCCTTTCCTCCCTTCCTTCTCCCGGTTTCTTCCTCCTTCCCCCCTCCCTCTCTTCTCCTCCTCTCCCCTTCCCAATTATCTCCCAGAAGGAGGATCGACCAAAGAGGAAATAGAGAATGATTGAGGATGGAGTGACAGAGTAGAACAGATAAGAGGGTTAATATTGGATGGAAAATGCAATGAGAAATTACGTTAAAGAGATGATAAAAAAAATACTACAGAAAGACAGAAACAGAAATATAGAAAGAAATGAATGAACAGAAAAAAACGAGAAAGCAAAAATGAAATGAAAAAGAGAAAATGGGAAATCCAGGGGCGGCCAATGGAGAAGGGTAAACTAAGGACATACCTATAATCCTTGGTTGTGTTATATAATCCTAGTCATGTTGTTAACATGTGTTTTATTTTTATTTTGTTAATAGGTCGATTAACATTTTATTTTGGTATTGATTATCATATACGAGTCCAATGTAAAATAAACATTATTTTAAATAACAGGAGCCCTACATAATGAACCACCTTCATAAAAAAACCTGATCTAGGAATTACATATACGTATGTGCTATTATCTCGGACCAAATAACAACAATTCGACTTCAATATTCAACTTGCAACAGGAGATGAGACAATATTCTCTAAAACGAACGATCTCCCTGAACTAATCCGCTATGAAGCTAAAGCCAAGCATTGAAAAGCTCATTACCATTGATTATTATGAAGCGAAATTAAGCTAATTGCCTTGGCGCGTCACGCATGTCATTTTCAATTACCTAATTTGCATGCAGCTTAG
>BOPN01009873.1:22500-28138 GCA_017312705.2 Penaeus japonicus
AAGCAAGCATGCGTAACTTTACGCACGCAGACATAACCACAAACACCACACACGCACATAAAGTAAATATGCCTCAAACACCGGACATACTTATCAAACCACACAGTCTCGCCATTCCCTCACCTCCCTCACCCCCCACCCCCCACCCCGCTAACTATTATTCACCCCCTTACACACAAAGCGGCACGCGCCTCTCCCCCTACTCCCTCCCCACCCACCCCACCTACTCCTATCCCAAGTATCCCCTCCCCCTACACCCCCACCCCCATCCCCCATCACTACCACACCCAACCCCACTTCCGGTCAGACAGCGAATACAAGCTCACTACAATTTGCACTTTCACACGCATGTCACCTGGTGTGCGGTCGAGTGCTATGACTTTGTTTGAGTGTGGGTGTACTTGCGTGATGGGGGAGGGGGAGGGGGTAGAGGGGAGGGAGAGGGGGAGGGAGGCTGGTATTTAGGCTATGGAAAAGTTAAGAGAAAGTCTATGTTTTTTTTGTTGTTTTTTTATCTTTATTGTGTATCATCAGTATTACTATTACTAGAATCATTATCATTATGCACATTTGTATGAATGAATGACGAAGTAGACATGGCAATAAGAGGTATACATGAGTATTAACTATAATAATAGTGATGATGGTTATGATGGAGAAAGTCCTTCCAGCATAACGCAGAATCACTTCTTGCAACAAAACAACAACAAAAACAGACCGCAGTTTCCCCGCTTTGCAACATCTACGCATTGCTCTGTCACCTCTGCAACCGGGTGAGAAAGTGTGGCGAAGTTTTGAGAGAGACTTAGCGAGCGTGAGACATTTGCTTGACTGTATGCTTGTACTATATTGTTTGTGCTTGGGAAAGGGAGATAGAGACTGAGACACACAGATAGATATACAGATAGATAAATTGGAAGACCTGTTAAGGATCTGTTAAGATTGATGGATGGATAAATAGATAGATGTGTAGGTGGATAAGGTAGATAGATAGACAGATTGCCTGATAGATAGATAGATGGATAGATACATAGATGGGTAGATAAAAGATAGAAGGTCGAATGTGGAGATATAGGTTGCACGACAGATAGATAGATAGATAGAAAATATAGAAATGTAAATATCAGAAATACAGATATAGATGGAGAGATGTATAGTTAATGTAGATGGAGAGAGAGATAAATACATAAAGAGAAAGAGATAGGTAGCAAGTTACAGGCAGAGAGCGTATGAATATGTGGAGGCGTATGTGTGTGGGCGTGTGTCTTGCATGTGGTCCGCCCGCAGATGTGATGATAGGCTTGATCGATTGCAAAGGGCTTGCAATGAACTGATCATGACCAAGTGGGGTCGACGGAATCTAGCAGTTGGGGGTTGGATACAGTGAGCCAGCATAAAGCATATGTAGATGGAATAAAATGAAACAAAAAAACATTTGATTACTGACTAGAAAAAAGTTTTTTTCCGCCAAGATTTTTTAAAATAATTATCCCACACTAGCAGAGAATCGATCACAAGCACACACATGCGCACAAACATTGTTTTCGAAATTCTAGAATCTGTATTTCTTAAAGCCTTTTGGCAATCGACAAATAACAAAAAAGTCAACATACTGCGTGCTTACTCAGTTCATTTCTTCATCACACACAAGATTATTAAATAAATGAATAATAAAACAGCACCTGAGAACTGCGTAAGGAATCCAGCCTCTTAAGCGAGTGCGTTGGCGTCTCAGGCACCCCCATAGGGCTAGCAGGAATGTTACTAGAAGGCAAAACACTGTCTTGTACACACAAGGGAAGAAGAAAACATGAAACACGAAAGAAATAGTGGGAGACAGCACGAATCCCATCTTCCCATAGATTTATTAGGTGTGTAGACATTTTCTTCTCGTCAAGAATGTCACCCAGATTAAGAAATCTTCGAGTGTTTCTCACGTCCGAAGATTCACTTCCTGTCCTTTCTCCTTAATGGCGAAGCGCACGGGTGAAAACAGCTGATTTCTTACGCACCCCGTTAGAGTGAACCCTGATTATTCATGTATAGCTCGGTCAGGGGAAAAAACAGGGGTGACGCGTGCTCTTATTTGGTGTATGTACAAAAAACAGAAACTGCTAAATTATGTAAATATCCCTTGTAAAGTTTATTTATGCTATAGTATAAAAAAAACGGTGGAAAAAAATACATCAGTAAGGAGAGAAAGAGAAGGGGGGGGAGGCAGAGGGAAATAAATGGACGTTCGTTGACTGTCCTGCCCTTAGAAACCAGCAACCTCACTGTGTTTAAGGAAGACATTACCAGTGGCTCGTGTGCCATCTGTCTTGGAACGCCCCTACGTGATGGCCTCGAGCTGTGAACCTCCAGCGTAAGGGACATTCAGGATCCGAGGTAGTTTTCCTTTGGAGATAATTGCCGGTAGTTAACAAGCACTGCGACGGCTGTTGGACTAGATTCCCTTGTCCGCTCATTCGCTGAAGGAGAGCTTTCAATGCAGGCTTTGTGTTTGGTAGTTCAGTTGTATTTACGTTAATGCTCTAGGCTGGGATGTGTATTTATGACGGGTATGGGCAGATTGCTAGTGTTGAGAATATGTGATATACAGGGAAATCTCTCTCTCTCTCTCTCTCTCTCTCTCTCTCTCTCTCTCTCTCTCTCTCTCTCTCTCTCTCTCTCTCTCTCTCTCTCTCTCTCTCTCTCTCTCTCTCTCTCTCTCTCTCTCTCTCTCTCTCTCTCTTTCTATCCCTTCCTCCCGCTCCCTCTCTTTCTCCTTCTCCTCTCTTTCCCTCTTTCTCTTTCTTTCATTCTTTCCAGCCCTCCCTCTCCCTCTATCACTCTCCCTATCTTTACATCCCCCTTCACTTACTTTCCCTCTGCCACTCTCACTTTCACTCTCCAATCATTCCGCCTCGCCTTCAGACACCCTTCAGACTTCAGCGCGGGAGAAGGAGGAGCATCTTTCGATATCAGTGTTGAGATACGGAGCTGGAGGAGGAGAGGAGGGATGAGGGCAGGGAGGAAAGGGAGAGAAGAGGGGGAGAGCATGGGGGGTGGGAGAGGGGTGCGAAGATGAGGGAAGGGGAGGAATGGCGGAGTGGTAGAGGGGGAGAGGTGGAAGAGGAGAGGGAAAGTAGGAGGGGGAAAAGGTGAAAGGGTTAGGGGGATAGGGAGGGGGAAGGAGGAGGAAAAGAGGGAGGGGGAGATAGGACTAACAGGGGAAAAGTTGAGACATAAGAAGAGAGTTGGGTTGGGGAGGACAAAGATACATTCATGTATATGTATATGTATGCATGTATATATATATATATATATATATATATATATATATATATATATATATATATATATATATATATATGTATATGTATATGTATATACACACACACACACACACACACACACACACACACACACACACACACACACACACACACAAATAATAATAATAATAATAATAATAATAATAATTACATATATATGGAAAGAGGGAGAGAGAGAGAGAAAGAGAAAACAAGCGTGAGTAAGAGAAGGATAAGATCGGATCGACGGATGTTCATGCACGAACACGCATCGCGACTGCTTCTAAGGGAGTGAGTGAGGTGATGAGATAGGCTTATATGTTTGGGAAATGAGTCTGGTCGTTTGGGATCGGATGCTGCCGGGGATTCTCGACTGGGGGAATGGACAGTGAGTAGGAGTGTTTGTATATCATATATATATATATATATATATATATATATATATATATATATATATATATATATACACATTTATTCATGCATGTATTGTATATATATGTTTCGCCAAGTCAAAATCCCCTTTTATTTCCAAACGACAGCTCATAAATCACCCATCGGCGCTGTGAACATATCATCCATTTCCTTTACAAACATTTTTATCTGGCACTTATTCCTTTCCATCCATCGCTTTCACAATCGACTTTCAAATGGAGATCAACTCGAAATATGCATAAGGCAATCGAGAAACTGTAGCCATTGCAAATGTTGCTAAAGAAGTCACGTAACTGCCACATGTTATATAAAAAAGAGAGAAGTGTCATAATTATAACCGTATGTTAGGTATGCCAAGAACTCTCGTGGTATGCCAGATGTTTGGCGCCCATTGAGTATATAGCCAATGCCACCTGGTGAGTATGGTATATTGGTATACGCCTGTTAGAGACATCATCCATTATGATGATGTATCAAAAAGTAAGCATATTAGAATATAGTGATAGCTATTATATTTATCATTATCATTATTATCATTATGACTACTGCTACGGCTACTATTTTCATTATTAGTGTTGCTGTTAGAATCATTATTACCATTGTTGTTATCATTATCATTATTTTTGTCATTATTATTACCTTTATCCTTATTATTATCAGCATCATTATTATCATCACCATTATTATCATTACCATTATTATCATTAAAATCATCTTTATCTTGATTGTTATTATCATCATCGTTATTATTCTAATGAGGATGATAGATAAAGATATAAAAGATATGCAGGCATGATGGACGGAGAGGCGAGGCATTAACGAGGGAGGAAACTGATAGAGTGTGTGTGAGGACGATAGAGAAAGAGAGAGACAAGGAGAGTGAGTGAATGAGTAAGAGAGAGAGAGAGGGAGTGAGTGTGCGTGTGTGTGTGAGGGATATATATATATATATATATATATGCATATACATAAACATACATACATACATATATATACAATAGATAGCTAAATAGATGTTTGTATATGTGTATATATATATACACATTTATTCATGCATGTATTGTATATATATGTTTCACCAAGTCAAAATCCCCTTTTGTTTCCAAGCGACAGCTCATAAATCACCCATCGGCGCTGTGAACATATCATCCATTTCCTTTACGAACATTTTTATCTGGCACTTATTCCTTTCCATCCATCGCTTTCACAATCGACTTTCAATGGAGATCAACTCGAAATATGCATAAGGCAATCGAGAAACTGTAGCCATTGCAAACGTTGTTAAAGAAGTCACGTAACTGCCACATGTTATATAAAAAAGAGAGAAGTGTCATAATTATAACCGTATGTTAGGTATGCCAAGAACTCTCGTGGTATGCCAGATGTTTGGCGCCCGTTGAGTATATAGCCAGTGCCACCTGGTGAGTATGGTATATTGGTATACGCCTGTTAGAGACATCATCCATTGTGATGATGTATCAAAAAGTAAGCATATTAGAAAATAGTGATAGATGTTATATTTATCATCATCATTATTATCATTATGACTACTGCTACGGCTACTATTTTAATTATTAGTGTTGCTGTTAGAATCATTATTACCATTGTTGTTATCATTATCATTATTATTGTCATTATTATTATCTTTATCCTTATTATTATCAGCATCATTATTATCACCACCATTATTATCATTAAAATCATCTTTATCTTGATTGTTATTATCATCATCGTTATTATTTTAATGAGGATGATAGATAAAGATATAAAAGATATGCAGGCATGATGGACGGAGAGGCGAGGCATTAACGAGGGAGGAAACTGATAGAGTGTGTGTGAGGACGATAGAGAAAGAGAGAGACAAGGAGAGTGAGTGAATGAGTAAGAGAGAGAGAGAGAGGGAGACTTCT
>BOPN01009875.1:0-5000 GCA_017312705.2 Penaeus japonicus
AAAAAAAACTTTTCCAAATAAACTTTTTACTTTCCTCTCTGTGTCTATCTTCAATCTTTCTATCTCACGTAATATCATTATCATCTCCTGTTACCTGTTTCGTCTACGTACCTGGAAAGTTGTTTATCATGATCAATTAACCAGAATTACCCATTCCTGTTTTCAGTGATATAATGCTAATGGTAGAACAATTATATTTATTGCTAATAAATTGGACACGATTTATGTGAAAACGCGATGGCGTATAATTATTCATTTCATCGTGAATAACAAAACTTGGACCAGTGAAAAGCTTCTATGTACGATACATACATACTCTCTCTCGTTGTCTCTCTTTCTCTCAAATACACAGACGTTTGTATGCGCGTGCACGTTAGTGTGTACACAAACACACACACACACACACACCCACACACACCCACACACTTACATGCGTACATAAATACATACACATACATACAAACATATATATATATATATATATATATATATATATATATATATATATATATATATATATTCATATATCACTACCTATACATTTTCATGTTCCATTTTAATCCTATTTATTTTTTAATCAGCTGTTTGATGATACCAAACATTCCGCGATTTTATGGTTTTCACTACAAACGTCATGTTGGCCCATGTTATTAAGTCTAAGGTTCGAAATCCTTTCGCTCATGTAGAGAAATATATATATTTTTTGTTTATATAAAAAATAGCAATGGATGATGATTTCTGTTGTTTTTGTTGTTATTGTTTAATAAGATCGTCGTATAACGATATCTGAAATATATTTGAAATGTAAAAATGAAATGTAAAGCATTTTTTATATGTAGGTAGGATACAATATTGCAATATCCAGATGTCTGGATAAGTGTTTCATTATTATTTGATATAAATGTATATATACTGTACATATAAATGTAGACATGCACACACACACACACACACACACACACACATATATATATATATATATATATATATATATATATATATAGAGAGAGAGAGAGAGAGAGAGAGAGAGAGAGAGAGAGAGAGAGAGAGAGAGAGAGAGAGAGAGAGAGAGAGAGAGTGTGAGTGTGTGTATAAATATATATATATATATATATATATATATATATATATATATATATATATATAAATATATATATATATATATATATATATATATATATATATATATATATATATATAAAAATATATATATATATACATATATATATATATATATATATATATATATATATATATATTTATATATATATATATATATATATATATATATATATATATATATATATATATATATAGGCAAATATGGCGTGGGAGAGAGGAAAGCAGAAGGGCAGATGATTATCGAGTGGACAAAGGATGGAGATGGCACTGGTGAATACATATCTTAATAAGAGGGAAGAGCACAGAGTTACATACAGGAATGGAGGTAGGAGTACGCAGATAGACTTTATAATATGAAGGAGATGTAACTTGAGAGAGTTTAGTGATTGTAATGTCGTTCTCAGGGGGAGTGTAGCAAGACAGCATAGAGCGTTAGTTGGGAAGTTAAATTTGAAAGTGAAGGCAACCAGGAAAATGAGGGGTGAACCTAGGATCAAATGGTGGAAACTAAAGGAGGAGGAGTACAGTACAGCATTTGTACAGGAAGTGAGCCAACAGTGTAAGGTTACGTGACAGAGGAACCCAAAAGAGGTCACCCGTTAAGCGGGAGACTTCGGGCTTAGGGGCCAAGGAAAGAAGTGGGCCCCGTTCGTTCCTCAAAAAGGGGTGGGGGAGCCAGGCAGAAGGCTTAGAACCCCCACGACCTCACAAGCAAACTAATCCCCGGAAGTGTAAGTCTACCAGGAGCGTGACTAGTATGGAGATGGCACAGAGATAAATCAGAAAATATACATAAAACCTGTACTAATAAAAGTGCAGAAGGCACCAATGTAAAATCAAACTGAAAACATAAAATTACTAAGAAAGTGCCAGAAGGGCTGAAAATCACTAAAACTGGGCCAGAAGGGCTTAAACCTATTGTAAAAGTGCCAAAAGGGCCTGCAAAAATGAAAGTAAAACTAATAGCTAGCTAAAACACGAAGGAGGAATGAATAAAAGTGGTAGGAGTAAAAACGGAAGTAAGACAAAGACGTAAAAGACGAGGTAAAAGGGTAAAAGTCAAAGTAAAAAAGAAAAGGTAAGTGAAAGCGGCACAAAGGTTCAACATAAAATGTAAACATATAAAATAACACGTCCAGCATGAATACACCTAGGCAAGTAAAAGGGGCAGTACAACCTTGTTTCAGTATCTCCTGGTGTAAATCCAAAGCGTAAATCCATAGGGCAGGCAAACACAGTCAGAATATCCACTTCACTTTATTGTGTCAAAACATGGGGTTTATATGACCTCAGGCGGGCGGAGTCGTAGCGGTACAAAATACGTAAAATAATTAATAAACTTTTAAATAAAATTCTATAATCATAAAATGGGGTTGCTATTAATACAATTAAAAAGACAGGTGCAACCGTGTTTAAAAACCTATTAACAATAAAAATACGTAAAAAATAAGCTACTGCGATTCAATGAGTAAAATCGTAAAAGTAACATGATAATCTTGTAGTAAAATCAGTATCAAACATTTTTAATAAATAATAAGAAATCATTAAAAACAAAAGTTAAATAATTTGTAACAGAGTAAAACAAAAAGGTAAAAGGGACAAAATAAATCGCAGCAGATGCGGATGTTTTGTTATCCGCACACCATGTGAATCATTTCCAGATAACGTGGATAACCAAAGATTTACAATAGAAATTTATTTACAACAATAATATAAAAAGGTAAAATATAGAAAATACAAATAAAAGATGGCCAAAGTAAAACAAATGTAGAGCAAATCGTAAAAATAGGGAGGCTGGCGCGGGGAAGTGGTCCACTGTGCTCGACTGCCCTATGGATTACTGCGGGATGCTGGCAAGATAGGGATAGGAGGGAGGCAGGATAGGCTAGGGAGCAAGGTAGAAGGTAGAATTAGGAGGAAAGAAGAGAAGAGTGAGAAATTAGCGTGAACGCAGACGGGAGTGTAAGAGCGAAAGAAAGAGGGAGAGGGCGAATAAGAGGGGATACGAGCGGAAGAAGAGGACGAGGGAAAGGAAGGGAGGGGGGGGGGGGGGGGGGGAGATGGGCCAGCCATGGTAGGGGGGGAGGGAGGTTGAAAACATCACAACAGTAAGGTGAGCAGCAGGAATGACAGAAGGTTTTCGGGTGGGGGTGGGACTTCAGCAGGGAGCGGCTCTGAGTCCTTTCCTATTTGCGATTATCATGGACAGATTGACTGATGGGGTAAGACGGGAAGCCCCACAAACTATGTTGTTTGCTGATGATGTAGTAATATGTTCCGAAAGCCGAGTGGAAGTGGAGACAGAGCTAGAAAGATGGAGGTATGCACTAGAGAGGAGGGGACTGAAAGTGAGCAGGACCAAGACTGAGTACATGTGTCTGAATGGAGGTGGCGAGGAGTCAATAAGGCTACAAGGGGGGCAGGTGGCAAAGGTAGAGGAATTCAGGTACTTGGGGTCAACAGTACAAAGTAATGGAGACTGCGGTAGGGAAATAAAGAAGAGAGTGCAAGCGGGTTGGAATGGATGGAGGAAGACTGCAGCAGTGATATGTGATAGGAGGGTGTCTGCAAGAACTAAAGGGAAAATTTATAAAACAGTAGTTCGTCCTGCCATGCTGTACGGAATAGAAACCATTCCAATGACAAAGAGGCAGGAAGCGGAGATGGAAGTAAGTGAACTAAAAATGTTAAGATTTTCCTTGGGTGTGACGAGGGTACATAAAAGATGATCCGCTGTGGCGACCCCTAAATGGGAGCAGCCGAAAGAAAAAAGAAAGATATATATATATATATATATATATATATATATATATGTATATATATATATATATATATATATATATGTATATATATATGTATGTATATATATATATATATATATAATATATATATATATATATATATATATATATATATATATATATATATATATATATATATATATATATATAATATATATATATATATATATCATATATATATATATATATATATATATATATATATATACATATATATATATATATATACATATATATATAAACACAAACATACATAAATATATATATAATACACATATACTCACACAGACACACACACACACACACAAAAAAAAAAAAAAATTACACACACACACATATATAAATGTAATATATATATATATATATATATAAATATATATATATATATATATATATATATAGATATATAGAGAGAGAGAGAGAGAGAGAGAGAGAGAGAGAGAGCGAGAGAGAGAGAGAGAGAAAGATATATGTGTGTGTGTATGCATATATATTCATCTTACTATAGTAAATATCCAAATGTGTCCTTATGCAACAGTCTGACATATAACCATTAAGAGTGGAACGTAAGGGCAAAAAGTATTGCGCAGTGACTCCATACTGTACTTCCACATCAGAAAGAAAATGAGCACACACAGTTCAGGTCGCAGCATTACCGTTGCATTTAGTGCGAGCGTTCGTGTATTCTACAGGGGCAGGCAGGCAAATCCGTACTAAATATGTTCACTGTTTAGACGCCTTGCAGTTGCTTGCATTCAGAGCGAGTGTTGGGAGAGTGGTCTCGCGTGTTTAATTATGCATGCGATTTCGGCTGGATAAGAGCCACCAGATTTTTTTTTTTTTTTTTTTTTTTTTTTTTTTTTTTTTTTTTTAAGCGAGAGAGGTGCATGGTAGGAAGTGATGCTCTATTTGTTTCTATCATCGGAGTATATTTTTCAAATATGTAGGAGTCAAGCCTGTTTATCTTAATTGGACCTTACTTGATTTGCAAATGATAACAAATGACACTCAAGTATAATTCCTCTTAACATACACACATGCATATCCACACATACATATTATATGCATATATATATA
>BOPN01009877.1:5000-7500 GCA_017312705.2 Penaeus japonicus
TACAATGATAGATAATTTGGAGAAATGCGCTTGACAAGGATAATCTGATGAAATACCTCCAAAGTATGATGCATTTAAAATATTTCCCGCGATGGCTGGTTATTGGATCATGAAGCTACATTCTAACTGCCTCCCTCTAAAGCAGTGGTTCTCAAACTGGGTGCCGCGGCACCCTGGGGTGCCACGGACAGCGCCTAGGGGTGCCACAAGATTGCCATGAATTTTGTCTTGGCTAGATCGTTTCAAGGTACATTTGTAAAACAGTTTGTAGCAGTCTGCCTATAATTAAATGTCGGTGTAGGAAGTTACTTGCTCTAATATTTTACTAAAATATAGGTAGATATTTCCTTTTGCACACTACTACTACTACTACTACTCATGTGAGGAGGGGTGATGGTGAAAAAGGGGTGCCACAGAAAGGATTATATAAATTCAGGGTGCCATCACTGAAAAAAGATTGAGAACCACTGCTCTAAAGCTTTATCAATGATCTAGCCAGCATGCGCGGAAATTCAGTTTTATTCCTGGAGATCCATTACGGCACCGCGGAAGACCCAAAAGCCTTCTGAAATTCTAAAATTCTTCGTCCATTTCCTTTAACATTCCCAGATCCCCTTTGATTGCCCTTCGGATCTGTTCCTTTAAAGCTCACAAGGACCGGCCGCTCACTCAATACTCGGCTAATTCATTATGCAAAATAAATTTCCAGAACATCTCATCTGTCAACTCTCCCTCGGCCATCGGTGGCTCCGGCAATTAAAAGGCAGATAGCCCGCACGACCGAACCACTTTTTCATGCCTAAAAATCGAACGATTCGCATTAAGCTCATGAACTTCCCTTCGGCGTGGCCCTAAGAGGTAGTTTACTGCTCGGGGATTTGCAAAAACTGCAACGGCGCGATAATTGCAACAAAAACTGGCGAACACTGCAGCGCTCCTCCCTGCGCCCACCATCTTTAGCCACACAGTAATGAATCCGTCAACCATTTAAGGGCAGACAGTCGGTGATCTGCGCAGCCTACAAGCAATTCTGCGGAATGCATGAGGCATCAAACGTTCAGGCGCTGGAAAGCCGCGGCCACGCGAGGGCGAGGGACTTGGTCCTTCCATCACGTGATCACCGAGCCCGAAAAAAGCCTACTCTCTGCCGAATAAGCCGGCCAGAAATTTGTTCCGTTGCAAAATTTTGCCAGGAAACATATGAAGGACTGACTGTCTACCCCCTCGGCAGAACGGGTTATTTATCTGATAGCTGAGTGACATGACCCCGGAGAAGGTATCTACATATTTTACCACCGCTGGCCTTGCCACTACTACGCTCGCCCACTGTGCCTGCTTCCCATCACCCTCCAGCCTGTCTTCTTTCCGAATCATGGCCGTGTCCCTCACCCACCGCCTTCTTCTTTAACCCTCCATCCATCTCCTCTTGCGCACAAGGCATCAACATATCTCCCGGCATCAATCCCTTCTTCTTTCCATTCCAAACACGATTCAAGCACTGAGCGCGGGGGAGTCTGGTGCTCCATACCAAATGGACCAAATGACCAACATATGCACATCACACTCAGTCCAGTAAAGTCGCATGAACCAAAACAATCGTTCCCACAGAAAAGACCCCAGAGCCAGCCGGATAAGCCCGTGCGGCTTATTGAAAGCTGGACACATAGCAGGTGCACACCTCTGGCACAATAATTGCAAATTCCTTCATCTCTAGGGCTGGGCAGTGTCGTATTCAAGCAAATGTTGATAAATAGGGCCGTGTCATGAGTAACACTGGTGAACATCAAACGACATTCAATGCGTATGTCACATTATGCGAGCACCACTGAAGATACAATATATATGTAAATAAATACTCACAGACTGTTTCTTACGACATGCCTTGGTACGCCTACCTGAAAAGTAAAGAGCAGCAATTAACGCAAAAAAAAAAAAAAAAAAAAAAATTGTGCAACATTTTTTAAAACATGACTCGTTATCATCTCATAAAAGCGAAATGTAAGGGCATGTGACCGTTCCTCACAGCAGCACATTACGTGAACTGATCATACAAAAATATTGGAAGATGGCAATAAATAAAATGAAACGACTTCTCACAGCGTTCGAAATAGTGCCAGCAGGATATCGCAAAATAGGACTCCAAGTGCATTGTTTCTGCCCCGTGGACCACACGCGCGATATCGACCTTCCCTTCCCCAGAAGCGGTCAAGTCCGCAAAGGGCAGTAGAAACGGCAGAACATTTTGATTCATTCCAAAGTGACCTCCTTGTTTACTACATGCAAAAAAAAAAAATGAAAGACAAATATGCGCCTAATCTACACTCGGATATCTAGTTTACTTTTCTTGCTCCAGTTCCGGTTCTTATTTTTTTATTCCCTCAGTTTGTTTTATCCTACTGTTCTCCCCTTCCTCTCCCTTTCTCTACCCCTGCTCTTCTCTGCTCTCTTCTCTTTCCTCTCTCTTCCCTCCTCTCTCCTCCCTCTTCATTCTTTTCTTCCC
>BOPN01009877.1:17500-20000 GCA_017312705.2 Penaeus japonicus
GCGCGGTCCCGATTCAGGTCACGCGGCCCGTCAAAATCTCGGAGAGCGGCTGCGGGAGAGCGGCTGCGGGAGAGCGGCTGCGGGAGAGCGCCGGGACCAAGGTGAGCCACCGCTTCGCCCCCGCCGCCGCTCCCTCGCGAGTCGCCGATGCGTGACAACTCCAACTTGTTAGCGGACGGAATAGATTACCTGCGGACCCAACTAAGAGGAACCGTTGCGCGTATTGCAGGTCACACGCAACTTGAACGAGATCCAATCCAGATATCTAGGTAAGTCCGGCCGCGTTTTCCTTGAAGACGCCCCCGGGTACGAGAAACAAGGGAGAGATTTTTTTCTAGGATGAAACAACGGCGTGAAACTTGCATGAAAATTCGGACCAGACTAACATAACACATGTGAGACTCCAGCCATACCAGCTACCAGCTATGACACTTGTTTCTGATTTTCGCTTCACAGCCCTCAACGTCGGATGGCATATGCGATATGTTGATATCAATATTGTCAACATCATTACTAACCCTTAGCGACGCTTTCACCTCCGCTGTGTTTGCTGCTCAAAAAGAAATGGCCACACCATATGTGCAACTAAACCATACAAATTTCGGTAAAAAAAACGTATTTGAATCACTTGCCTGGTTTATCTTATCATGCGAATTATAAATTGCGTATCTAATAATTTCAAATCATTAATGAAAGGCATGGAGTTACTAAACATTTTTTTTTTTTTTTTTACCAAAAAAAACTTTTTTTAGCTCTTAAATCATCATTACCTAACATGAAATATACCACTGAGGGTATATCGGTAGATGCATAGTACACTTGGCATCGCCGCCCCTACCCCGCCACGCCCACACCTCGCCGCCCTCTCCTCCTGTCGGGCCATCGGTCACAATCAGCGTCTCCCGTCGGTCGCAGCGGAGCCCGAAACCGAGCGACACGAAACGCCCGCCTGCCGTCTGCCCGCCAAAGACGTCGATGGCAGAGATGAGAGCCGCCCTTCGCCCACTTTACCACCTCCGTAATCCTTGTGATCACAGCCCTCTGCGCCGCCCTCCGACCCGCAAGGAGGCTGCAACACGTACCTGTGATACGAGGAAGAACGGATTGGGGGGAGGGGGGGAGGACGAAGAAAGGACAAGGAGATGAGGAAAAATAGAAGGCTTGAGAAATTGAACCGAGTGTATCTTCCATACGAGCAAGCAGTGAAAGGAGATCGTGGAGGGGGGGGGGGGTCAGAAGGCCATGGAGTAGGGGGGAGGTAAAGACGAAAACAGAGGAGGAAAGGGGGTGAAAGCAAAGGCAAAGGAGGGAGTGTTGCAACACTTCCGCGAACCAAAAGTAAATACTCGCTTCTCCTCCAGGTCCCGCTGACGCAACCGCTGTACCCGGAGTCTGGTTAGCACATGACGGCTGACGATGGGCCACTCCCGCGTCACTACGATCGGGAATGTGGGCTTGGGTGAAGGAATACGAGATGAAAAATACGAATAAGAGCCACAGGATAAGTAAATCAATGGTATTCACTCACCGCGAAAACGGAACACAAGGAAAGAGACAATCAAGCGAACAGAAGGCAAAGCGAATAAACAGAAGGCAAAAAGCTACTGTGGTGGCAGTAACGACCGTGACATCCAACACGTTAAAGAGACATTCCCAGTGATGACGCAGACGCATACATCAGTGGCGCCACTTAACTTCCCCACGACACTGACGTCACACGCCCGAAAGACGTCAGATTCTGAATAACAAAAAAAAAAAAAAAATTGTTCTCAATTCAATCAGACGTGTGTGGCAAAGATGCCAGGCAACGTCCCCCGGGGTCAGGGAGACGACCCGGCAATTAGGGAACGACGGAGAGATGAAATGGCAGCAGGTGAGAAAGCAATGCGAGACGCAGGGCATAAAGAGAGGAGCATAAAAAGTGTGAGCGAAGAGGAACAGAAGATGTGTGTGTGTGTGTGTGTGTGTGTGTGTGTATGTGTATGTGTATGTGTATGTGTATGTGTATGTGTATGTGTATGTGTATGTGTATGTGTATGTGTATGTGTATGTGTATGTGTATGTGTATGTGTATGTGTATGTGTATGTGTATGTGTATGTGTATGTGTATGTGTATGTGTATGTGTATGTGTATGTGTATGTGTATGTGTATGTGTATGTGTATGTGTATGTGTATGTGTATGTGTATGTGTATGTGTATGTGTATGTGTATGTGTATGTGTATGTGTATGTGTATGTGTATGTGTATGTGTATGTGTATGTGTATGTGTATGTGTATGTGTATGTGTATGTGTATGTGTATGTGTATGTGTATGTGTATGTGTATGTGTATGTGTATGTGTATGTGTATGTGTATGTGTATGTGTATGTGTATGTGTATGTGTATGTGTATGTGTATGTGTATGTGTATGTGTATGTGTATGTGTATGTGTATGTGTATGTGTATGTGTATGTGTATGTGTATGTGTATGTGTATGTGTATGTGTATGTGTATGTGTAT
>BOPN01009877.1:25000-28103 GCA_017312705.2 Penaeus japonicus
CATGGCACTAATGACTTCGAACCTCACCCTGGCCAAGTATACAAGCAGCAATCACATGCTCCTGCCTCTCTTGAGGACAGACAAACCCGTATTAGAAGAGTAATATGCAAATCGTACTAAAATGAAAAATGCGTTAAAAGGTACAAAGAGGTTGCATGAACCGGCTAAACTTTCTTCGGAGCGAGAGATCGAACCACATACCTTTCCATTGCACGTAACCTCGCCGCTGTATGGCAAACTGCGACAGCGGAATGTCGCGACAGCCTATAGAGTCGACGTCTTTGTTTTAACCGTTGATTTGGCCGCCCCTCGATGAGCATGCAAGGCCGACGACTCGCCCGTGCACGCTGACCGCCCTGAATCTGGGTCGGGATCGTGTCCGTCTCTTTATATTCCTAGTTTTCTTTCAATATTTACAAAAATAAAAGTCACTTTGTTCTGGCCATTTTCAAATGATGATAACGAAAAGTGATTGGTGAATTTTACTAATATCTTATATACATACTTAGACATTGGTATCTAAAGATCGATACCTAATTCTAAAATACAGGTTAACGTGGAAATAAAAGGTCTGACTGGAAACTGAAAATAGAACGCACTTTCTCAGTTTATCAAATACCAAAAAAAGGCAAGCAAGGCTGGGAGGATGTGCAGACAGCAAAATTATGTATGGTGACAATCAGAGACATCAATACTAATTGCATTAGTCATTGATCTGGCATCTGGTTACCATTCTAACCTATTTGTTTGGTTAGGTTCTCCATAACGAAACCGATATCCGTTACATCGACAGTCGCCTTTTTACACTCCACTTCGGTCAGCTGATGAGGATATGGAGTATCTGTGCCGCTTTCCGGTAAAATTTAAAAAGCCATCGGCCAAAGATGCATCTTACATGGAATACCTACTGATTATATGCCGTGCTAAACCTCTCAGAACACAGCATGAAAACGGAAATGCAATTACACGGGGAAATGAGATAGCCAAGTCAAATAATGTAGTCGTGCTGCCGCTTCAGGATTAATGAGGGATTGCAGAGGATGTGGTGTCAATCATGTTCTGACAGCATCACTTCTTTATACTATTCAGTTCCACGAGACGAGTCCGGTATCCCTCCCGCCTCAAGGACCAAATGACGAGCGACGTGACAGCCGTCTGACATGCCCTGAAAAGGAGGGGAAACAGCATCCCGCAGGTAATAGCATTTTTCACGGACAAAGTGGTCCGGGCCAGAAATTTGCAATACTGATAAATGTTATCGCCTCTTGGGTACACTGACACAAAGCAACGTTTTCGAGGCCGAATGAATAGCTCGGATAAATAAATAACCTATAGCGCACAGTAGGAACTCGACCAACTATTCCTAACCTGAAGTTCCGTGAGTTAACGCGATAGCTTCGGGGGCCCCAAACACATGTGTTCATCTCGCGGGAACGTCTGCGAGTCTCTCTGTCCTCAGCAAATCCCGATAAATCCCGCCATCTGGCAAGGTTATTGGCCACAAGTAGGTGGGTCAGGGCGCGACACTTGAAAGGCTGGGATTACCTGAGAACTTTCTTTGCCTTCGGAGGCGAGCTTTACCCTCCCGACATTCTGCCGTTCGCATGCCTTTGGACCACCAACAATTATTTGATTCTGCTATTGTAACTGTCGGTTACCTCTAACTTGTGGTATTTCTCAGTCGAATCACCTGCGGAATTCTGGATGGGAAGCGATGGAATCGAAATGTTGATGCTTTAACTACATACGAGTTACTTCCACCCTGGAATGGATTGTTTGTTACCCGTGAATGTGTTTAATCATAATGACATCTAGAAAGAGTTACACGACTTCAATTTTACTCACCTTTCCTTGCTGTATATTTTTTGTTTAGTTTTTTATGTAGAAAACTTCTTAAGTTTTTTAACTTCTTCTGATCTATATATATCTTCCGGTAGAGTATATGTCCTGGATTATCAATACACAACTAGTTTATATATTGGTAGTGATATGCAGCGGAGAACCTTCAATGCTCTTCACAATTCTCAGAGATGAACACCGCAGCACACAACCTTACAGTTTCACTTCCTCCAGTCGAGTCAAGACTGAATGGAAGAGTTGCTTCAGGGCATCGATGCCATATCAGACCGTACAACATGTCGCACAGTATACGCATAAAATTGATAATTAAATACAAGCCTATATTCAGCAGATTTTAGTGAGATTTCTGACTTAACTTAAGATTCTAAAAATAACTGCATTATAAATGTTAATTATGTAAAAAAAACTGTAGAGTGGCGTTAGGTAAAGGTTCTTACGTCTGGCAGAGATGAGTCGCTGGCGCCGCCTCGAGACCCATCATCAGCTCTTGCGCGCAGACCTAACATAAAAAGAAGAAAAAGAACATTATGAGTGTCACTGTTTACTCACTGACTTATCCATATTGTCCTGATTTTGCATTATAAGAGTATTTTTCAATCCGAGCTCGGGATCTGCGGACAATATAAGGTAAGGTGGGAAAATAACCTTGATTAAATGAATACCATGTATTCATTTTTGTTCGTATGTTTGTCTGAAGTATGCATTTAAACACGTTATCTTAAATAAATTTTATGATTACATAAATTCAAGCATGCAACCTAATCCAATGTTTGTGATACTTAGATTCATGTTCCATCTGACATCATAACTTTACCAGCGACATGTATATTTATAAGACTTATTTGAGTAAATTGTTACTGACAGCTCCGTGTTAATATTTGCAATACATATTTGACACTATATCCATTTCTAAAAAAATGGCTTCCTTCTTTACAAGTGTCATAACGATACACATACACACAGAAACTCTCTTCCCCCCTTCAATATACACACTTACACAACCACACACACATATACATGCATACACACACATACACACATATACACATACACACACACATACACACACGTACACTCGTGTATATAATATATATATATATATATATATATATATATATATATATATATATATATATATGTATATGTATATATATAAATATATATATATATATATATATATATATATATATATATATATATACATATATATATGTATGTGTACATACATACGTACATATATACA
>BOPN01009878.1:5000-10000 GCA_017312705.2 Penaeus japonicus
GTAGTTATGATCATATTATATTATATATGTAGTTATAATCATATTATATCATATATGTAGTTATGATCATATTATATCATATATGTAGTTATGGTCATTTTATATCATATATGTAATTATGGTCATTTTATATCACATATGTAGTTATGATCTTTTTATATTATATATGTAGTTATGATCATATTATATCATATATGTAGTTATGGTCATTTTATATCATATATGTAGTTATGATCATATTATATCATATATGTAGTTATGATCATATTATATCATATAAGTAGTTGGGCGTGATATATGTAGTTGCAACATCATATCATATATGTAGTTATAATATTATATATATGTAGTTATAATCATATTATATCATAGGTAGTAATGATTATATTACATCATATATGTAGTTTTAATTATACTACATCATATATGTAGTTTTGATTATATATATATATATATATATATATATATATATATATATATGTAGCTATGATTTTATTATATATGTGTAATTATCATATTATATATGTAATTATGATTATATCATATTATATATGTAATTATGATTATATTATAGCATATATGTAATTATGATTATATTATAATATTTATGTAATTATGATTATATACTATATATGTAATTATGATTACATTATGTTATATATGTAATTATGATTATGTTATGTCATATGTTATTATGATTATATTATGTTATATATGTAATTATGATTATATTATGTTGTATATGTAGTTTATATATATATATATATATATATATATATAAATTGTGGGGTGTCATGAGTGATCAGACACACTTCGGCTTTGCTTGCCCCGCAGGCACCAAACTTGCTCTTGTGTAAGACTGGTTTCGTTACCCTGATGCCCATTTTCTTTCGCTCTCTTAGTTTTCATCAATGCCAAATGTGCTCCGCTTTAGAATCATACATTTAATTGATTGCCCATGCCTTTTATTTGACGTTATTTCCTGTTGTGTCATTTTTATAGATTTTATTTAATTGTATTTCTTTCGGTGTGTTTATGTGTTTGATATAAGGCCTTATCTGCAATAATTGCCAAAAACTCGCAATAATTTGCTGCCGTATTTCAAGCTCTATTGCCCAAGAGCTCGACCCACCCACGCGTACCAACAATGAAGTAAGATTATAATGTATAGCATATTGCATATTTCGAGACTCCAGTTCATGCGTGAAAATGTAAAACAAATACCGCCATATGTAGCTTTGATAAATGGGTGACAAATAATTGTTTGAATCCTTTGGCTTGGATTACATTTACTTTTTAACTCGTAAGAAACTGAATTTAGTAAGTGTTTGACATGTGAAACATTTAGACAGCAACAAAAAGTCTATTGGGTGTATTTTCATATTCATTCTCAGGGCAGACTGGTAATCTAAGGCTATTAAAGTATATAGTCACAATTAGAGTAATACGTTCGAATTTGTTTAGATTTGATGGGCAGCAAAGGCTCTCTTCAGAGAAAACTGAAGTAAATCAAGTCGGTAACTCATATAAAACAATAAAATATCCGAGTTTAATTTATAAACAGTGATAACCTATAATGTTTGCAAATAATAATAATTTTTGTGTGGCGCGATATCCACATCTGTAATAGCCTACACGCACAAAATGCGTGTATTGCAATTAAAATATCATGAAAAAGTATAGCATACCTAGGTGAATTAGCCTAGAATAAATTTTGCTTTGATTGATGTGTCTTGAAATGCTTTCTATATTTGCACAAATAAGATCTATTTACTGACTGCTAATCTGCACAACTAGTTTTTTTAAGAAATAAACTTTTTTCATGCTTAAAGTAGCATGATGTTAACATATTCAGATTCACATTCCGATATGAATTACTATACCAAACAAGAACTGTATTTATCGTGTCGTATGAACTTAAAGGGTTTTTCATCAGAAGGAGAAGCAAATAACTGTAAAATAAATGTTTTTCAAAGGCGCGCCACAGAGGCACGGGTCACTCTGTGAGCGTGACGGCTGGTTTTGTTCGAGTGGTACGACACTTTCGCTGTCGTACGCCCGACAGTAGGGTGTTTCAATAATTGCAACTTTTGAAATGTCATTGTGACTGTACAAAAATAGACTTCATATATCATAAAAATGAAATGTGAAAAAAATCAGCTTGATCTGATAACGTTCAGGGGTTGCACTTTTCAATTTAATATATTACGCATTTCCGCGGAATTGGGGCCGCGCAGCGGACGAGGTCCACGCACTTCGAACTTCCTCGCTAACGTTAAGTGATGATAGTTCCCTTCCGAATCGCAATCAAATTTGTGTCTTTAGGTGCATCAAGTTCCTTGCTGACCTTGGGAACCTAAATATTGCATGCAACAAATTTCTCACAGACCTTAAGCACTTAAATACCGCATATAGCAAGTTCCTCAATGACCTTAGGTCGGAAGTCTTTCAATACTTCTAGTTCCTCACTGAACTTAATGGCCTGTAAAGTAATTGCGTTCTTCAATAAGCATATAAACGTTAGTTAATTAATAACATTATTATACATTCCAATAAGCTTCTGTTGTGTTGCTACTTGTTTGTGATATATTGGCATGATATAATTCGCTGAAAGTGTTTGATTGAAATTCAAACTTTTCTGGACGACAAATTGCTTTGAAACTTGTGACTTAATTGAAGAATTATATCAGAAATTTGGACTGAAGACTATTACTAAACTAAAGGCCATCACAAAAGTACTTAACATGAAGAAAGTATATTATTATACACAGGAGGAGAGTTTGAGAGCTTCGTTTATTGGTACTGAAATCGTATCTTTTAAAGGCAAAAGACAACCGAGATAGTGCTACAAGAAGACATCGAGTGGTATGAAGCAAAGTTAAATGGTAGTGCTGCATCCACTAGTTCTGCTGACCATAAAGTCTACTAAAAGGAAGGAATACAGAAATAAGAGGAAATGTAGTCTGGCAAATAAATTACTGAGTGAGATTCAGGAATGAGTGAAAACGATACAGATGATGAACATGACAACGGAAACTTAATCTACTTCAACCTTAGAAGATTTATCCACTCCTGATGACTGCCAGAAGGGAAACGGAAATACACCACGGAAATAATGCAACAAATTTTACTGATGTTTTTTTTTTCTCAAGTAGTAGGTCTTGACAGCAAATTGATTCCTTTAGATACTACCATTTTCCGCAAGAAAAGGCAGGCAACTATTGGTAAAAGAGATGACACTCTAGCTTCATTGAAGATAACCAATATGAATAAAAACATGTCATAACCTCAGGGAATTAACAGAAGTGATTGATTTTTATGAGAATATAAATGATGAGGTCCGTTTTCAGTGGCCAATTAACTTTAATGCTATTGACGGGTAACCATTCATGAACTACTGAACAGACATGCAAAATTATTTTGTCTTGAGTCCTTAAAAGAATTTTAAAAACATAATATTGCCTAGGATATTTGTGCCAGTTGGTGTTGGGTTGTTAGGTTATGTGTTCATCATTACATGTTTGTATATCACTTGATGTTGTACTTGATAAATTATGAAGTATTGGAAATGCTGATTTGCCATCCAAGACAAAAGTTGGCTTGAAAGACGATTTGATTAGATGCTTGAGGACATTGCAAAAGAACCCTACTGTTATCAAAGGTATCTTCGAGTTCTCCAAGATCCATTTCTTTTGCTGGCGAAAAGCTGTCATTAGTACAGAGCCGACAATATTTCAGACAGCATTTGGGGCATCTCAAATGTGTTCAGAAGTAGGGATCAGATTAGGGTTTGACAAATCCTACTTTGCATCCATCAGTAGATATCTGCATAACACAGATGTCATTTTCATGCCACTCTCTCACGATGGTGACAGCATACATGAGGTATTTGGTATACTGAAAATGGAATCGGAAAAAGCGGGATATACAAACCAGCCAAACCTGAAGGATCGAATTTGGTATAATTTTTCCTATGAGAAGTTATGGAACCTCACCACAGAAAAGTTTATGAATGTCCCAGGTTTTTCGGAAAGAATGTTTAGTTCTCCTTTGTTCCATCATATATGGGATATCAAATACATGGTAATTGCGGATAGGGGAATATAGTACATGTGAGAAGTTGTTGCATATTATAGATATTGCCAATAAAAGATACGTTTCTAGTTTGTAATATACTTTCACCATGTGTAATATTATGCTTAATTGTATAAAAAATAATCTTAAAAACTAGAATTATACTATACACGATTAAATAAATCAACATAATTTGAATACATCGTTAAGTAATTACTGCTAAAATGACGAAGAGAATATAGAAAACGGGAATTTCACCCCAGACTAATCTAATTATTTAATCATATTTTTCGTATCTTTGAGTTAAAAGTGCAATAGGTAAATATTGATAAAAACAAATAAAAATGGTATCACTAGTCATGAAAAAATAAATGGAGCCTACTTCTGAACAGTCCCCGTGAATTTGTATGATTTTTCAAAAATCACCAATTATTGAAATACCCTACCCGACAGTGCCCATGAAGTGAAATGATTTCAAGACTTTGACGCTGCAGATAAGGCCTATAGTATGTAAAATATATTATTCCCGTTCAAGTTTACTGTATAATTCTTTTATACAGCTGAGTTTAATCATTATCGTATTTTTTGTTTGTTTGTTTCTTTAGTTATGTAACTTAGTGTCATTTAACTTTCATATATATATATATATATATATCCATTTCATTCCTCAGCCAGTGAAATATGTTCCTTAAGCTTCAAACGCGATTGCGTTCTGGTTCTAAGAAAAGATTCTTCTAGATTCCAAGCACAAACCAACGAAAGATAACTTTACCAAAGTCTTTTCCAAAAATGTTATCAGGAGAGATTACTTGTTAATGGTACTATTTCTGGAAATTTGAATCTCGTTAAAATTTGATCCTTTTGTATCTTCACAAGGAAGGACTGCCATTTACGGAAATATTATTGTGCAATGTGATGATAATGTA